>KZ807274.1:143185-157026 GCA_000696205.2 Oncopeltus fasciatus | reverse complement strand
AGGTATACCAACAAAGTCCACATAATTATTTTATTAATAAGTATACATTTTTTAGAAATTTGAAAAAAACCAAAAAAACTTTCAGATCCATTCATAAGAAATCTTAATCTTATACATTATTTTAATTCCTAAATCTAAGAATTTGATAATCATTATTAATTTTTTTTTACAAGTGAAAGAATTGCTTTAAATTCAAATAAATATTTTTTTTTTTTGAAGAATTTAATTCTAAACTAATCCTCATTTTGAGATAATTATCACAAAAACACATACTCGCATGCAAACCCTAAGTTGGATGGAGTTCTTACTTCATACTATAACATTAAAATGTGAACAGTTATGGCTCTCTTTATCTTTCCGCCACTTTCCTTCCCTCTATTTTTATTCTACATTTAATAATTTACATATTTTTACATTTAAAAGGTTTACTTTTAACTTAATATTGTATGAAGCACATGGGTGTATTGTTTAAATTTCTAAGTGTTTCAATATTTTTAATTTAAAAACTAACCATAAAAATGTGTATGTTGTCTAATTATAATGATTTATGTTGAAGTTAAGAGATTTTATTTCATACAATTTCAATATTTTTTTAAACACAGAAATAGGATAATACACAATTATACTAGCTTAACCTTTGGGGATGTAACTAAGCTCACTAATAGAATATTTAATTATTTGCAATTTAGATCATTTATTCATTAGTTCAACCTCTGTCGGTTTTCTAAGAAATCAGAAGTGAAGTATAAATTTTACTAGATTATTTAAGGAGCATTTTGGCTTGGCTTTAAGGAATCCAAGAGCACCAAAATTTTCATGTGTGTACAGACTTGATCCATGACTTTTTTCAATATCTCAGATTTTTATAGCACTTATAGAAGGACAATAAAAAATGATGGTCAAGAAAAAAAATCATGGAACTGATTTTGTAGAGAATTTAGTGCTCAAAAGTATTGAGAGTGACAAAAGAAGTTTTTCTGCTTGAGGTATAAGATGTATTGATAAGAAAAAAGTTATTGGGCCTAAGTAACAGAGAAAAATCCACAGGGGTCATGCCATTTGTTTCCCTTTCTGGCTATCTATTTTTAAGTTATTGGCCTCCAAAACCCTAATTTTTCAACTCCAACAATTTTTATAAATATTATTAATAATTGCCACACAAAATTTCAACTTTCCTCCTTTTCTATTAAGATGTCAAAATTAATATAGTTCAGCAAATTAGTCAGCCACTTCCATATCAAGCTGTTCACACCGACAAAAAGTTATTAGTCATAAAAAAAAGTTAATCTTATTCAATGTACATTGTATTGGACTTATGTTAAAAAAAAGAAAGCAAAGAATTTCAAAATTTTATTGGTTTGACTAAGAATGTCAGGCTACATGACTTAAATGAATTATATGAATCAAAATTATGATAGTACCAACCTGTTGTAGAAATGACCATTGATGGAACATCTCCGCTTCAGACGCTTACGACGGGCCCCACTTCGTCGTACAATCTTAGCTCTCCTTCGTACCCCACGTGCCTCTGATCTTGTCTCTCCCTCTGAATCTTGCCCATCCCAATCAACTCTCTCCTGTAGAAGCCATAATGTAAATAAATGGAATAGATAGAAGTAATTATCTTTTATAACAATATCCGAAAGGTATACCAACAAAGTCCACAACAAGTTTGTTCTCAGTATCAAAGAACTCATCAATGATAAAAGTAAGAAGTAGATGGATTAAGTTATAAGAATACATAAAATAATGAAAAAATATACATAGTACTGATAATATTCAAAATATAAATTACACTATGCATTAAAGAAAACCTGAAAGTAGGAAGTTGTGAAGTGGAAGTTGGTGACACTTATCCATAAGCTTGTATGAAGTCAAAAAGTTCACAGCCAAACTATGAAGGAGGAGATTAAGATAAAAAAAACTTATACTTTATCATGTTTATCTAACCAGCTTACCAGTTTATCTAACCATATTCACACACATTTTCATAATCCTGCCATTTCTTGTCTAGTTCTTATAGTAATTTTAATTTCATCAGTTTGCACTTGCCATTGCATTGCCACTTGCACAACTCCCGTAAAGTGATGACCACAGTTGACACTTTGATTTAATCAACCACCTCCTTACAGCCCAGATCTAGCCCCCAGTGACTGTATTTTGTTCCTGAATCCCACAAAAGGGCCTCAGGGGAAGGTGATTTGAGTATGCAGACCAACTCAAAGAGGGTATTGATTCCCATTTGGTTCCAAAGAAGAAAATTATTAATTTGATGCTTAGAAAAATTAATAAATAGTTGTAATAACTGTATTGGTAATAAGGGATATTATATAGAAAAAATTATATATGTTTTGTGTTGTTATTTCATTTTTTTCTAGATCAGGCCAAGTACTTTTTTATCTCCCTTTGTATGGTTTAAAATCTGCTAAACAGGAGCTGCATAAGCTAAAGAGATTCCTTGTGTTTCATGAAAGATTCACATAAATAAGAGCATATGTTTATCTGATCCTACAAGCTGAAAAAGGCAAACGAGGTCATTAGTAAGATCGCTAAGATATGTTTGGAAGGGAAGTACTAAACCTTTATTAATTAAATATTTAATGTAATAAGCATTTAACATAAAAATATTATTAGTAGCTAAATGATAGAAAGCTAAATATTACAGCTATAATTTTCAATACACTTCTTTACAACACTAAAATAACAAAAATATTAATTTACCCCCCCCCCCACCACAACCTCCTTTTTATTCTACGAAAGTCAGTAAATTTTTTAAAATGAAAACACCAGTTAAAGAAGAAAATTACCAATGTAAGTAAGATGGCTAAGCCCTTACCCTACTCTTCATTTCTCGCCAGTGGAAGGCAAAGCTTAGTAATCTTACCTTTTACACTCATTGTACTCTGCAAATTACTGACTTTTATATCAATCTTTAATAAAAAATTGGAAATCTGCAGCTTCTAATATGTAGTCTTTTATTTTACTTTATAGATAAATTCCTAATATAGAAATTAAGAAGAATATGCTCCTTTAAAAAATAAGCAAAAAATTTCAAACTATAACAAAAAATGAAGAAAATTTTTGGAAGAAGCAAAAGAATAAAACAAATTAAAAGTTTGGCACTTTTCTTTATTAAGTCTGTCAGTTAGTATGAAGTTATTGGCCTGGTCAGTTGTTAGTTTACTTGTAGGAGATCTCTCACTAGATCTATCACCCTGATGACTTTAAAATAAAGTTTAAACGTCGGGAATAATAATCGGGTAATAAAATAATTACCAAACAATTTTGGAGTATTTTACTTTTCTCATCCTGACCGAAACCCTGACTCATTTCTACAGCCTAATCAAATGTACTGTGATATACTTGTAAAAATAATTAATAAGAACATTATGTTGGTATTGAAGTAGTTTTAGAACGTATGCATTGAATTGAGACTATTTTGAAAAGGTAACATAATTAAGAATTCCTTTATGTAATTCACGTAAACAAGTCACTTTTGATTAGATGAAACAAAAACATACACATATCTAAAATAGTTGAAAATTAAGAAGTTAACTTTTGATATTTAAAAATTTCCATAATGACTAATAACAGAAATATTATTTGATTTATATACAAAGCAAAGCTGCCATATCTAAGCTGCACCTCTTTTTCTTTCCCTAGTAGGCACAGTGATATTGTAGCTAAAGAATAGAGAACCCTTCTATTCATCCTCCATGAATAATTAGTAACATAAAAGTCAATTACATTGCATACATCTATAAATTCCAGAAGCACTTACATTGCCTAATTTTTGAAGTATACCAACAGCCTGACAGCAAAGTGCTCTAACAGCCAGTTTATGAAAAACTTAGGCAATTGAATTTTACTTTCTAATTCATCACAGACATTAAGTAAAGCAAAGAAAAATAAAACAATCATGGAGAATATACTATAAAAAATATATAAATATTCATCCACAAGACAGCGGATCTGTAATTAAACTTAAAGATTTGTTTCTAGAACTGTACCTCGTACATCTTCACATTTGGACACAAGAAGAGGTGAAAAAAGAAATATTTAAGGATTATATTAGATAGAAGGGAATTGAAGAAAGAATAGAGAAATAAATAAGAGAAAATGAAGAATATTGGATAAAAATAATAATAATAATAAAATTTCCTTAAAATTTCGTACACATGAATTATTGAAAATTGATGCCACAATTAGGGGTTAAATAAAATACTTTATCTATAGTTGAACAATGTCAGAGAAAAACCAAATTATTACAGGATCTAATGAAGTAGATATTCTGACATTTTAAAACTAATAAGTATTATTTATTACTCACAGAGAGTGCTTCAGGATTGCTCTGGCTCCTATCAATAGGGCCCCCCAACTCTAGAGTGTCCTCAAAACATTTGGAGTAGTTATCTAGTGGTGGTGTCTGAGCAACTGGAGATGTAGGAGATGGAGTAAGTCCTCCACTTGGTAAACTAGCTGGCATTGTTTGATACAGTTTCTCACCAGGTTCCACTCGACGTTCAACCTAAAATACATGTTAAGAAATATACTTACAAGGAATTGAGAAGTCATTAAAAACATTCTGTGTTGTAAAAAAAAGTGAAAATGAACACTGGACACCATATTTTTTTCTCGGTTATAGATCAATTAAAGTACATGATTCATAATTGAATTTATATAGCATATTTTGAAATTAATATAAAATGTAATGGGAAAAATTTGCAAACACTTGTGTGGTTGCTGAAATTGATCGACTGGCTATTTAAACACTAATTGAAAAAGTAAAGAATGGGATATACCACCAATTCCATCGAAATTCAATAAAATTTAGGCTGTACAATAGCCTAGAAACTACTAACCCAGAAAGTACTTGGAGAACTGGGTAGAAAAATTGTAACACAACTTACCATAAATCTTGTCCTGAAAATGTTTAAATTTGGTATGTAACAGTATCTGGAGAACATTTCAAAGTACAAGTTTTTGTAATTATTTGTAATATTTTTACATATTTTGTAATTATTATTGAATACTACATTGTGGCTGTTCTTAATTAAGAGTTTTCAGGTCATTTACAATAGTTTTTATTTCAAGAAACAAATAAAAAAAATAGTTAAATTTCATAATGTCATCAATAATGATGGCAGATAAAATGAGTAATGTTTCAAGAATCTAAGATTATGGAGGCAATCACCTGTAGAAGTTGATCTATCTCACTCCACTCAAGCTTGTCAAGCTCCAGCTTGGATGGCAAGGTGAGAGACTTTCCAGCAAGGTTCTGGAGGTCACTCTCCTCAGATTTGCTCTCATTTTGCTGGGAACTTATTCCATTTTCTAACTCCTACAAACACAAAATAATGAAGCAAAAGAAGATCTATCAATAAAAGATAGAAATAAAGAGTGTTTTTCATTATCTTTTATAGACTAGCTTAAAAACAGTAAAAATCAACTTTTTTGATATTAGTGGTTTTACTTTATCAGTAATAGATTATTTTATAAAAGAAGGGAAACATATTAAGTATAAGATAATTAATTAATTGTAATGTGTACTTGATATTAANACGATTGAAATACTTTTCTGAGAAATAAAAATACCTGTAAATAAAAAGAGAAAAAAATAAAATAAAATAAATCTTTATTAAAAATGAAAAAATCAATTTCTTATTAATACAAATTTATCAATAGTAAGATACAAAGTTAGCATTCTCATTTTAGTTAAAATACAACTATGTAACAATTATTTAACCAGATTTTGTCTAAACCAACCTACTATTCCCTGAGTAACAGATATAATTTTTCGTTAATACAATTTTAGTATCTACATTCAGCTCCTAAAATATTTTTGTTTAGGGCTCACAATATTCCCACAACCCACATTTCTTGCATCAGAATTAAACATTTTTAGATAATTTTCTTCAAACCTACCAACTAGATAGTGTGTATGCTTGTGCATTTTTTTTTTTTCCAATGCCCTGTAGACCAGTTTCAGTTTTTCTAAATGAAATTCAGCTAATTTTATAACTCAGAAGATAAAATTAGATGTTTCTCTGAATGAATTTGGCACATTGCTTTAAAATATAAAATGAAAGGCTGATTTTGTTATTGAGCAAAACAAGACCAATAAGAGTGGGTATATAATAAAAATAATAAAACATTATTATTATTGATAATAACGTGTAAAACACATGAGTGACTTTATAAAAGGATTGACTCTTTCATGAAGGTATGTACATACATGAAAAACGTATATAACAGTGTTTAAACATTTATTTTTAATGAAATTCAGTTAAAAAAACAAAAATCACCTTTAAATTTTAGGCCATAAGACAAACTCCATAGAGGTAAGGAGAGTTAAAACATATATAAATTGGTGGGTTATTCCCACACACAAACACTTCTTACAGTTCCGACAGACCTTTTAAGAAATTCTTTTCTGACCAACAAAATAAATAATTCTGCCCAACTAAAAGCAATATAATTTCAAATGACTATTGTAATGAATATTTATTCATTCAAATAGCCCCCCATTTAGTGAATGAGTAAGAAATAGCTCTAAGAGTTCTGAGTAATAGAATTGTTAGCAATTCCAAGCAAAGCAAGTCAATATTATATCCACTTTTGAAGTTCTAAGATAATTTTCAAAAATTATAATCTATTTAGAAAATAAACAGAATCTCGAGACCTCTGATTAAGTCACATTGAGGTTATAAAAATAAAATATCTAGAATCTATCTAGCCACACAAAAATATATTTTTTGATGTCTGACAAAAATATTTTATCATTAATCATGATTTCGTAATCTTTACACAAATAAAATACAAAATAGATTATTTTCTCTTTTATTTAAATAGCTTAACCATTTGATTATGGAAAGCTTAATGAAGGTCCCTAAACTTTTTTTTTTTTCAGGTGTCCAAAAAGAAGAAATCATGAAAAATATCAAATGTGTATTAATATATATATATATCACATATATACTAAATCATTTTTTCATTCAGTCAATCTGTTTCTGTTATATTGGAAGAAATACTTAAATAAAAGAAAATTTAAACTAATATGTGATATTTTTAAAAAGGTATACCATTTCCAGATTGTGAGTAGCAGAAAATCTGTATGAATTACGTTTACGAACAGTCACCAGAGTTCGCTGATCAACATCCTCCTTAAGATGGATCACTCCCGAAACCCCCCAGTGAATTCGCAGAGCTCCCTCCAATACGAGCCGTCCATTCACCTATTGGAACAATAAAATTAATCACCAAAAATCTTATTTTTTCTATTAGCTTTTCTAAAGAATTTTTCATTGATATTTCTTACAATAATAAGGCTGAGACTAAGAGATATTAGAATATCTAAATATCTGGATGTTCATGGCAATTTAGAAGGGTCTCATTTAAATTAAGTGGAAGAGGTTTTGACATTTTCCTATGTGGAAACAAAATACAGTTGGCCTTGGTGGTTATATAGTAAATCCATGTCAAATAACCCATACACAGATTTACTAACCAATCAATAATATAAAATAGTATTAAAAGTCTTAAATATTTCTAGAAGAGTATCGACTGAATTATGGGAACAATAAAATTTATGAGTGTCTATATACAAGGCTCTTTTTACTTCCATTGATTATTTATGTA
The DNA here is from genome assembly GCA_000696205.2 of Oncopeltus fasciatus. Classification (NCBI taxonomy): domain Eukaryota; kingdom Metazoa; phylum Arthropoda; class Insecta; order Hemiptera; family Lygaeidae; genus Oncopeltus; species Oncopeltus fasciatus. The sequence goes on along the minus strand of KZ807274.1, from coordinate 149,388 downwards.
CAACTTTATTTAGAACTAGACAAATATGAGACTGAGCACAACCCCTTGGGAAACACCATTCTCTTGAATGAAATCACAGAAGAAATATTCACCAATTTTTATGCTGAAATTCCTATTATTAACAAGATTTTTAATAAACATTAAAGTATATCCTTGGATCACCATCTCTTAAAGTGTTTCTAACATTAACCTTAAATACTCTTTCGAAGGTATTCTTTATGTTAACAAAAACTGCCAGTGTCTTTTCTTTTTATTCAGAAGCATCACAAATATCGCTATACAATTTCAGGGTGTTGTCCATAGTACTCTTTCCTCTCCTGAACTAACTTTGCCATTTGATAAAATGACCTTTACTTTCCAAGTACCACATCAGTCTATTAATAATTATTTTTTCCAGGTATATTTCGCAATAATTTGAAGCCTTGTTGGGAGATTTGACTTTCTTTAGGATAAGTATGCCAATTGATTGTCTCCAAAAATGGGAAAATTTACTAGTTCAAAATAATAATCATAAATAATTTAATAAAATGTTTTTATTTTCTACCTTTAAGTTTTTATATAACTAATAAATATGTTATCAGGACCAGGGCTCATGTTTCTACAGTAAAACAATAGCTTGGATGAACTTATTAATAGAGAATAAATAGTTTAGAGGGTCTAACTGTTCACATAAAATTGAAGCGGGTTCACATTCTTTCTTTCTTTTAATTTATCAGAATTCTTCAGAATAGTTAAAATCTGAGTATATTTTTTAAGAAAAAAAAGGCCAATGAAGAGAGAGAGGCCAATGAGAGCTATGTCTGATTAATTGGTTAGTGTTCTTGTTGTTATTTTAATGCATGTGACCAAACCCTCGTTTGGTTGTTTATGATTTTAGGAATTGATTGTTTTGGCGCTGATAATAATATTTTAGTTAGTAGAGAATTTGTTAGGGTTCGGTCAAGGTTGATCCAAAAAAAATACAATTGTTCATGACTGCATTTATAGTAATCTCTATGGTCAAAAACTTTCCATTTGGACTATAATGTTAGTTATTTCTCCAGGAAATTTTTAATTTTAATATTGTTTATATCTGGGCTAGAGAGATCAATATCTGTGTTAGACCGGGTAGTCTGTAGAATTTGTCATGATCAGCTTTTATGATTTTCTATCTCAGAGTAGGACATTGAACTGGATTTCTGTCAATGAAATGAATTATGATAGGAAAATGATCGGAACCAACGAGAACCTCAGCAGTCCACCATTTTAATTTTAATCAGTGTACAATGGAGGGGCTGGACAGTGAGGGATCAATATTGAAAAAAAATTACTATTATATCCTATGTGAGTGGAAATTTTTGTTAAGAATGCTAAGATGAGTATTGTTAATAAAATCATCAACTATTTTACCTCTACGATTTTTATGAGTGTAGTACTAGAGAGAATTAAAGCTATCAAAGTTTCATACTAATATAATTTGTGTAGAAAGCTGGGCAGTAAGGTATGAATAAGTTGTTACTCTGAGAAAGTTTTATCAGGCGACAAATAAATAGAACAAATAGAAAATTCTATAAGGGCTGTCAACACGATTTACAACTATTGATTTATTGCTAGTGTTAGGGGATGAAATTGATGGAATAATCTCCCTCTCTGAAAGTGGATGTTCCATGGGAGACTTTTTATTGTTATTTTTATTATTATTTGATTTTTTGAAAAGGGCAACTACTTTTTGAATATTGTCAATCTCTTCAACAAGCTCAGCATTTTTGCTTATTTGGCTTTGAATTACAGGAATTTTTTTAGCTAGAACTTCTACCATTGAAAAATGTTTCCAATAAAAAAGTTTTTTTTTATTGTTCAATAAATATATTTGTTTTAGAAACTATGGATATTATTTCTGAATATGAATGATTTGATGAACTTGGAGGAGGGGGCTACATTAAAGTAGTTTTTCTGCTGGTGAACATGAAATTTTTTGTGAGACTCTTAATTCCTCTTTTCTTCTTTCATTTTTGTACATAGGGAAATAATTAGACCACTGCAGTTATTTCTCTCCTCAACTGACATATGTTGTTGACAGCATTTACCACAGACCTCAATCTCACTTCTACAATTTCTTAATCCATTTCCATAATTATAACGTGTAAAACACATGAGTGACTTTATAAAAGGATTGACTCTTAAACTTAAAAATTCAACATTTTATCTATCTGGAAGCTCACCTCATTCAAAGGTTAATATAAGGGTTGAAGTGGATTAAAAGCTCAGTTGTAAGTGAAAGCATTTAGTAGCCATTTGAAAACAGTTGTCATAAACCAAAAATAAACATGAGAACATAATTCAGATTAGTTCCAAAAATACAGCTAATATGGACTAGCTAAAGTCCAAGAACAAACTTAAAGCATTCAGTTAAGATAAAATTACCTCTCGGCATCTAATTTCTCCACTCCTTCCATCATAATATTGGTTGTACCCTTTCAGCTTTGCTTCTAAATGAGACCTAAAAAATAAATCAATTAGAATATATTTTAACTATGTTTATTTTATATTTAATTATAATTTTACTCTTTTCTTTGGAAGGATCATTAATTAATATTTCAAAATCAAAATGAAGTTGTTATACATTAAATTAATTTTGTTTTAATAAATAAACACTGAAAATCATAGCATAATGTTAATATTTTTACAAATATGTGTGTCAAATAATAAATTTTATAACATACAAATTTTAAAAGGGACTCTATACACACTGCTCCAGTCACTCTAGATGAATTTTGTGCATTTTCCAATTAATTTATTTAATCTTTGCACAACCTGTCTTATATTTTAAATTTGATAAATAAGTAGCAATTTAAAATTAAATACAGTTATAATTTTAAGTTTCTGTAACGCTGAATCTCTAAAGTCATATTTACACTAAATATTTAAATAAGATTTAGGTCCAAATGAAATTAATCAGGATTTCAGCCAGAAGAAAAATGATAATTTTGGAGTATTTTTTTTTTTTTTCAAATCCTGGGCAAAACCCTGATTAATTTCTCCAGCATAATACTCTACGGCCAACCAACGACCAACTATTATTTAGATCCCCCAAATCAGCTCATTATCTAGTATTGGGGAAAAAGTAATTCTGTGTTACGTCAATAGGTAGCTTTTGTGTCCCATATTTATTTTAATCCTTATTAAGTGAAGACATTCTATGAAACATTTGAAAGGTCATAATCTAAAGACACATGAAAAAAAGAGATTCCAAAAGGCCACCTCCTTTTGTATGTTCTGCTTTTTATTTCCAAAAAGGGAATAATACAGCATAAGCACAATACAAATTGTGTAATTTTATGGTAAAATGTGGTCATTTTGCAAGTTATTAAAGTATTAGATTTTCAATCTGGGTTCCAATCCTGCCATGGGCAAGCTTTTATTTATCAATAAAATGGTAATGGTATGGAATGGTAACCAGTAGATAGCCCCTCCCTTCGTGGCCCTAAGCGATTGAAAGGTAGGCTAACTCAATTTACTGGATATCGAACAAAGCCTAATACCCAAGGTTCCTCATGAATTAACAAAAAAAAGAAGCCCAAGATTCAAATTTTAATTTCTGCAGGGGGCATAATATTTAGTGTAGAGAATGAAACTGAACACTGATTTGATTATTGATAAAATATGTACTTCACATGATATAGAAATTCAAATAGAAATATTTAACTAAGATGCTGAAGAATTCACTGATTACTCAGTTTCTACGAGACAGATTTTTTTGGGATGCAACCTCCCCACGGTAGTAAAGTACTATATAATAGTGATTTATAACTATAATATAATAACTCAACAAGAACATATATTTCAATTCAAGAAATTTTTTATGAAACCCAAGCTCTGCAGAATTTTTGTTTTTACTTTTTATTTAATTTAATGATTTTACTTATCTTGAAAGAAAAAAAAAAACTTTGAGTCAGGATTTCATACATTTTTTTTTAGGTTGGTTACTATACCTCATAACTGAAAAAGGTAAACCAAAATCCAATGATAAAGAAACAAAACCTGGAAATGTTGTTGGAGACAGGTTTATTCTCAGCTCTTCCAAAACTGGTGTGTGATTCGACCCGAGTGCCATGGCCATAAAGTTGTGGGCCAAACAGAGCTCCATAGCATGGTACATGGCAGAATGGTACACCTTTGTGCTGAAATACATATAGCAAATATAAAATATTATATAATTTAAAAAAATGTACATGTAGCAATAGACAAAAAATCTTTAAACTCAGAAAAATAATATAAAATATCATTATTATTTATATTTTCAAATTTCTAAAAAGCACTAAATTAATTATCCAAAAATTTATGAGAATAAAATCAATTAAATAATTTTTTAAACAAAAGAAGGAAAACATATTATGCCCAGAATAATTTGTGAATAAAAAACGATTGAAATACTTTTCTGAGAAATAAAAATACCTGTAAATAAAAAGAGAAAAAAATAAAATAAAATAAATCTTTATTAAAAATGAAAAAATCAATTTCTTATTAATACAAATTTATCAATAGTAAGATACAAAGTTAGCATTCTCATTTTAGTTAAAATACAACTATGTAACAATTATTTAACCAGATTTTGTCTAAACCAACCTACTATTCCCTGAGTAACAGATATAATTTTTCGTTAATACAATTTTAGTATCTACATTCAGCTCCTAAAATATTTTTGTTTAGGGCTCACAATATTCCCACAACCCACATTTCTTGCATCAGAATTAAACATTTTTAGATAATTTTCTTCAAACCTACCAACTAGATAGTGTGTATGCTTGTGCATTTTTTTTTTTTCCAATGCCCTGTAGACCAGTTTCAGTTTTTCTAAATGAAATTCAGCTAATTTTATAACTCAGAAGATAAAATTAGATGTTTCTCTGAATGAATTTGGCACATTGCTTTAAAATATAAAATGAAAGGCTGATTTTGTTATTGAGCAAAACAAGACCAATAAGAGTGGGTATATAATAAAAATAATAAAACATTATTATTATTGATNATGCATAAAATATTATTATTATTATAAGAAAATATTATGTGTGAGTAAAAAAAAGTTTTTTGATGTAGTGGGCACAATGTTTAGCTTAGACTAATGAAATGCAACGAAGATTTTTATTGATAAAAGAAAGATTTAAGAGTTACACAGATCAATTGAATAATTAAAAGTGGGGGTTAAAATGAACATAAACTTTAACTTTATAACCTAGAAATCATTGTCAGTTTTTTTTATTAATGAAATTTAACAAATCACTTTTAGAGGGAATTACCTGAAAAATCAAGAGCAAGTAAAAAAAAAATGTAGAAAATTTTTAATTTCTGTAAAGGACATAACATTTAGTATAGAGAATGAAACTGATCACTGGTTTGTTTATATATTTCACATGATACAGAAATTCAAATAGAAATATTCAACTAAGATGCTTTGCAATGTTTAAGTAATTTCTGCGAGACAGACTTTGTCGGGATGCAACCTCTCTAGGGTAATAAAGTCTAGATTCCCACACATGAGACTCTCAAGATGTCTTTTGACTGTGGATTCATTTTTTCCAATTTTTTTTCTCTTTGGTTTCCTGATTTTTGGGTGCACTATTTACAGTTTAGCCGCATATTCTAAAGCCTAAATATTTAATGTGTTCTGATAAGCCCTAATATTTTAGATATAATATTTTTTTTTTTTTTTTCATGCTCTGTGTATTAACAATCATTCAAGGAGTAAAGATACAGATATTATATTAGGTCAACATACCTCAGCATGCTGACCTGGATTTAACCGTTTTCCACATTCTTCACAGCGTAAACACTCTGGATGCCAGTCATAGCCCAATGATTGTTTTCTCTCAGCTAAAACATAAATACAACACTAATAACATCAAATAAATTACTAAAGATTTAGGACAAAAGGGGACTAAATGTTTTATTGAATTACAATGGTTGAATTTTAAATTGACTATTACTAAATAATAAAGAAATCAAATCATTCAAATTACTTATATAACCCTTGCATTACTTTCAGAAGTCAAAATCAGAAGAACCATATTTGTTATTAATGATTAGCACTCTTTTTGGAAATCTTCTCTTGTCATAGCAAAATAACAGCTAAAAGTAGATTATATTTGAGCCAAATGTGCCAGCAACCATGAAAGAAATGAATTTAAGTATTAATTTTCATTTTATTTTTTATTAAGAATGAATAT
>KZ807274.1:75763-89414 GCA_000696205.2 Oncopeltus fasciatus | reverse complement strand
GGAAACGATTTCTTCGCTTGGTTGGGAACTCCTACCCCACCCGCCGTATTCACCTGACCTGGCGCCTTCTGATTATCACCTCTTCTCATCGATGGGACACTCATTGGCGGAGCAACACTTCAACAATTTCGAAAACGTACGAAAATGGCTCGATGAATGGATTTCAAATAAAGATGAAGCATTCTTTTGGAATGGTATCCATATATTGCCCGAGAGATGGACAAAATGTGTAGAAAGCGAGGGCCAGTACTTTGAATAAAATATATTATACTTTTTTTTAAATTACTGTGTATATATTTTAAGAAATAAACGACATTTTAAACTTGCATACCTGGTAAACATATCATCTCAGTGAATGATTTCAAATGAATTATATGTATATTTAGTTTAATGGACTCTGGACTTTATTATCACACTAAAAAAAAAAAAAAATAGCTTTTTACTATCTCCATGTATCACATATATTTTTTATGAGGGTAAAAAAAAGGTGGTTCTTTTGAAATCATACTTTGAATCATCATGTGTTGAAATACATTTTGGATAGGTTTATAATGAAATAAGCAATCCTTCCCAACAAATTTTTAAATCTTTAGAATGAACTTCAAAGTTACTATGAAGGTAGGGAAATTTTATATATAATAAATAATAACACACAGGAGTCTCTCTTCACTCCTCACTGACGAAGAGCGAGAAGACTCCCCAAAAAATTTAATCATTGTAATTTTTTCTTTTTGTGTGTTCACTACACCCTTTCTCCCACCTGTTCTTATACATTATATATTTATATATCACAGCTGCGAGTGTTTTATTTTCTCTCTCCCAGGCAGGGAGTGTAAATTTTAACAGACCATACTTTTAATTCTACAATATAGAATTGGTGAAGGTTTGTTAAATTTTTTAAAGTCACATCATGGTACCAACATTTCTTTAGCTTGATTTCTCTTCAATTCTGCTTGTAAAAACCATCATTCTTAAGACCTAGCAAGATATTATCCTGCAACATAACATCTGAAATCAAATATTTTTTTTATGTTCATTATGCAAAACTAATAAAATTCCCATTAATCATAAATTTTATTTCAATAAAAATTGTTTAATCATAAAGATACAAAAAAATATGTCACAATGCACAGAAAATGTTTGTAAAANAATGATATTAATATAGAGAAAAATAATATGACTTGGTATTAATTTATTTATTAATTAATATGTCTATAATGCATTGAAACAATTTATGTTTATGAAGAATTAACTTAAATACTTGGAATATACATTTTGAATTTAACTTAAAACATTCCATCATATTTCTTAAGCTGGAAAATAAAACACACTAGTCTTGCCCATAAACTATATTTCTCGCTCAAACTTTTTCAACCCTAATAAGTCATCGTCAGGAGCTAAAAAAAATAGATGTGGAGTTGAATAACAATTAAACCAACCATAAATAAATTAAAAAGTATTTAAATAAATAATTTTCATTATTGTAAAGAGTAAATTCCTAATCAATAGTTAAAATAAATAAAACATACAAAATTTAATAAAGATTTGAAAACAAAACAAGTCTTTAGAAACACGTCAAATACCAAGTCCAAGTTTGAAAAAATAATGAGATACTTTTATACATGCAAATTAAGATATTTTCCTTGTGTCTATAAGTATTTGACCATAAGTTTAAAAACGACTTTTAGTGTAGTGCATTTTTAAATACTGAAAGTGATAAATGTAGGGGGAAATTATGCACTACAAAATTTCTTATTTACTTCATGTTTATCTATATCTTGGTTAAATGGTGCATAAAAGAGATTTATAAGTTAAATATGTTCATTTTGTTTGTGTAAGCATGTTATTAAATATATGAATACATGATCTATCAGGCAATTTTAATTAACAGGTTAAGCACAAACCGTGATAATTGTATGTGACATGTATGGCATAAGATATAAATATATATCTTATTGCATATATAATTGCTTTGTAAAATAAATGTATTACAAAATTTTGTTTGAGAGACTACAAATGGTGGAATGGCAATATTAACTCTCCCCCATCTAAACTGAGCAAATTTCTCTTTCTATCCTTACAGATTCTTAGCCAACAAAAACCATATGACATAAAAAAACTCATTTGACCTAAATACACAGCTTGAATCTCTACTAATCCCTAAAGGCTACATTCTTTGCTCTTTAGACCCCGAATCTCTCTTCACTAAATCCCTATTGATAAAGCCCTTCAAATTGTTGATAAACATTGGATCAACACTATTGTGTCTGATTGTGGATCCTAGACCACACTACACTATTCCAGTCTATGTATCTCGAGTCCCTTTCCCTATGTTGTATGTCCGGCTATCTCCTTTACCAAGGTAATTACTACAACCAGATTAACGGTCTGGCTATGGGAAATGACCTTGTCCCGACATTTCCAACATCACCCTTAATCTATCCTTTCACCCTTTCATAAGGTCATTTTCTTCTTTAAAAAATATGTTGACCACCAGTTCCTTATTTTCAATCCAGAAAAAATCCCCCAGATCCTTACTGCACTTAGCTCCTTCCTCCCTCGTCTCAAATTTACCATTGAAATTGAGTCTGAATATCAACTCCCCTTCCTTGACATCCTTATTATCTTGAACACTAATAACTCTATTTCCAATGATTGGTAAACGAAGCACACTTACCCAGGTCATCTCCTCCACTAGTTACAGTGGTTAACATGAGTTAACATCTCACCCTCATCATCAAACACCACATTGGTTCTGTTAGAAAGGGGGATGGGGTCTTTAAGGATGGTGTAAATGGATTTTAGTTTATTGTTAGTGGAAAAAGCAAGCTTAAGGTTAGGGAAAGTTTTTCTGTGGGATTTCTTAATATTTTCAGAAAGTTTTGGAATAAACGGGAGAGAAAGGAAAATGAGTTCATTATTTTTGGGGAGGGGCATAGTTTGAGAAGTGGAAATAAAGAATTAATTCACAAGTTTTTTAATGGTGTGAGTAGGGAAACCATTAGAGAGGAGGATGTCAGTCACACATTTAATATTTTTGCTATGGAATGTCAAGACAAGTCAGAGAGTGTGAGTGATCTGTAGATAAGGTTTTTGGCAACAATTCATTTTTGACGATGAGGGTGAGATGTTAACTCATGTTAACCACTTTAACTAGTGGAGGAGACGACCTGAGTAACAAATAAACAACATTTGTTTATAAAATTCCTTGTTCCAGTCCTAATTGCCATGGTTCTTACAGTGGGCAAACTAAAACCCTATTTCCCGTAGAATCAACAATCATAAAAATGACATAAAGGAAAAACTAATAAAAACTGCTCTCACAAAACATGTCTTTCATGAATAACCCACATTTGACTTCAATAACATTACCATTCTTTCCACTGAATCCTATGAACACAAACGCCTTGTGTCTGAAACTGTTCACATTAACTTACATCACAAGTTAACGACAGAACTGACATAGAACAAATTTCTTAAACTTATTCAAACATTTTCAACATTCCTAAAAACCATTAGGCCTCCTTCAAAATAAACCTGTCAACATTTCTCCACTCACAATGTCCTTCTCAAAAAATTTCTCACAAGTTTCAAACCCTACCTCTCAGGCATGAAACTGGGATCTTGGTGACACAAGATCCCCTCATGCCTTCATGAAGGTAGGTGTGGTTAATTATATTTTTTTGGTAGTTTGTTTTTTGTATTTTGAATTTTCTACATAGTTTATTACATTCCTATTTTTGATATCACATGACATTTAGTTATGGCAATTCTATATAATATTCTAAATCATTTAATTTTTTGTTTTTATTTTTTATTTGTATGACATTGTATTTCAACAGCCCTGAAGATAGTTTACAATGTAAGCCGAAACGTTGATAGATAATTTAAAATATACACACTTAAAAAATTGAAAAATTTGGATTTACCTTGACCAAACTCAAATTAAAACTTCGACTCTATATAATACATGGAAATGATGAAATGAAAAATACGGAAGAAGTACATTCACCTGTGGAAGATAAAATTAAAAAAATGTATTTTTATTTTTATTTGTATGACATTGTATTTCAACAGCCCTGAAGATGGCTTACAATGTAAGCATCAATGTTTGGGCTTACATTGTAAGCCGAAATGTTGGCAGATAATTTAAAAAATACACATTTTTTAAAATTTGTATTTTTTGGATCTACCTTGACCAAATCCCAACAAAAAAACATCTAATAATAATATCTACGTTAAAAAAAATCTCTCTATTTGAACATGTGATATACAGTGCTATCTGAGCCCTATGAATCAAAAGTGCAAGTTCACTTACTCTACATTCATCGAGAAAATGCTGATTCTTAGGTGTGGGCAGGAATGATAGGATACCATTTTTTAGGCCCTATTCTTTTAAAAATTTAACTGATGCACTGAATTAATAAATTACCTTCAGAATCTAGTCCCTCTTCTCTTTTAAGGTAAGCCTTCAGAACTTGAACAGAATATCATTTTTTAACACCATGGATCATCATTACATTACTCTCCAGTTGTTCAGAATTACCTGAACACACAATATGCTATCTGGCTAGGAAGGAATATTCCCAAATTTATTAATGGGTGAACCAAGCCACCTTATTTGCCAGACCTTTCACCGTTATACATTTTTGTCTGGGATAACTAAAGGATGAGATCTACAAAAAGCCCATCACTGATCAGGAACAACTTTGAACAAGGATCATTGATGCATCCAGAAGCTGAAGAATTAATGTTAGAAAGTATAATGGTAAGTTTATTAAGAAAGTGAGCATAGCTATATGCAATATTTAAGGGAGACTTTTTGAAAACTCTCTCAAAAATAAACTCAGGATTTGTACAAATACAATAAATCTTTTATGATTCAAGATTTAAAGAAAAAAACAACAACTTTATTTTAAAATTTCCTTAAAATGTAATTTTATTGTTTTTAAGCTCGCTATTTCAAAGAGTCAGTACTTACTTCAGTATTGGTGGCATTGTTGATTATTTATGTAATATTAAATTAGATCATCTATGTTTCTATGCCATTGAATTTTTGCCTCGTATCTTAAGAATGATAGTCTCTTTCTCTGGGCCCAGAACTTTCTCAGCATATTCAAGGACTCTCAAAACCGAATGAATATATTTCGTTGGTAAGGACTTTCATCTGTTTCGTTCTTGCCTTGAGTCACCATGTTTATCTTTAATTTTTTTCGTAGGTGAACGAATTTTTATTACTTTTAGAAAAGAGATACTTCTAGCCTCTTTCTTTCCTTCAACGAACTTTTCCATCCATTCGAACCGCCATAATGGTTTATGAGGTGACTTCTTCACTCTCAATTTACTTCATACTTCACCTGTCAGCTGAGATGTCCTCATAATTGAACGATGATGTCTCCATACTTTTCCCGAGAGCTATGATCTCCTCACACTCACCTCATTCAAGTCCTCATATTTTCCTATTAGTGGCCTACTTGACACCATTTGCCCATAAGAAAGGTCCAATTCTGTCTCAAGCCTCCTGTAATACACATAGCACACACTCTAATCATCACTTCATGCAAATATCTTGATATTTTTTCTACCTTAACTCTCTACAACTACCTTCTTTCCTAAACCAGGGGAACTACACTATAGTAAAGACGTTTCCACACTCTCGTACTAAGAAAACACAAACATCTTCCACCCTGAGGGTGCACAACTGCACGTGCGCACACACAAACACACACGTATATATTATCCATAAAATATAAAGCGGAGTAATGCATGAAAGATTAAAAAATGATGGTATGATTGAAATGAGGTTGAGTTATATAACTTGACACAAAGTTTACGTAAGATCCGTTACGTTTACCTTGAGAAATTAAAATATTAATTTCAACATAAATAGGGTAAATTTATGTTGAGTACTGGGAGTAAATGATCGGGGAATATCATATACTGGACTTATTTTCTCACCCCATATGGATTAAGTTATTCTCAAATGTAACTACTTTGTGCCTCTCATTAAAATGTATGGGAATATTCTCATCTTTTTGAGCTACGACAATTATTTAACTCTAGTCAAACCCTAGTTGAGTAAGCCAAATTTATCTGGTGCAAAGAAGATTTATTTATTAAAGTTTTTGATCTAACTATTTCCTTTATCTTAGAAGACAAATTATATTATTTAATTTAATAGTTATAGTTGCATTTTATATTAAATACCATACATTAGAAAATCATTGTAATTTACTGGCTTTTTTGCACCTANGGGGGGGAGGGGATTAGAAGCCATAAATACCACCTGAAAATTGTGTAAATAAGTAGAATATACTTTTTTTTTAAATTTATATTTTTTTGGATCTAACTTGACCAAAATCCAACAAAAAACATGTTATAATTGTATCTACTTACAACATTCTTCCCTCCTGATCAGCCTAGGTCCAGCCTTTACAATGTTGGTCTTCAACCTGCATTGTCTTCTTCAGCTTGTATGATTAAATTAGTAATTTATTCTTATCTGTATACATCCTTATGAAACATTCCAAATATGCTTAGTTTAGGCTTTATGCAGCCTTATGTCTAAAATAGAGAAACCTAATTCAGTATTTGAGCATATTTTGGAAATTTATTGGGATCCAGTTTAAGTTGATAGTTGTACTTTTCTTTGAAGGGATTACCCAGATAATTGTGTTCAATTACATGGTCAATATCCTTGTTTTGGAATTTTGCTGACATACCCACTCCTCCCAGAGTTCGCTTGGGTCTCTCATTTAGTTGTTCTGCAGTCTACGATGTAACCAGACACTCCCCTCGGAGTTCTCTCCATGTATTCATTTTAGTGCATATAATTATTAGTATTGTAATAGTGTGTATTGGTATTATATTTCAGCCTTGATGATGACTTACAATGTAAGATGAAAATATGGCAAATAGTAAAATAATCACCCAAAAATTTGATATGTTTTCCCATCCTCGACGAAACCTTGACTACTTCATATGGAATACTGGATAGCCAACTAATCACTAACCATGTCAATAGTTTAAATCAGATAAAGGGGAAGGTATTTTATAGATAGACTAAATTTAGGAATCATTAGTACCTTGATATTGTTAATTAATAATAAAAAATAATAAGTGTAAAACATTATTTTCTATAACATTTATAGAAAAATTATATAGTAAGGAAGACATTTAAGAATGTATCTAAAAAGATTGAGCTTTTCTACTCTATTCTCCTCATATTTAACCTGGGATTATCATAATCTAGGTAACATTTTCTTCTCCTTTTTGGCTGCTTTCAGCAGTAAAGCAGGCATTTACTATTCACATTAGTTTTTAGTGCTTCTGCACGGTAGACTTGAGGGTGACCTTTTCAGACACTACCTCATATTTGAGCTGGGATGTAGTGACTGTCCGCTGAAAAAGAATATTACAATGTCTAGTTTTAAATACTTTGAAGAGGTTGTAACTATTATTTTAACATTATATTTACACACAAATAATTAAAATTTATCTTCACAGGTTGTATGCTACAAAGAAATAGAAAACACCACCAGAAAAGAACCTATTCCCTTTGTTAAGCTTTATGATCCAGATGGACCTCCGGTAATCATTATTATACATTATAACTGTTTTGTACTTTAACACTTGTTTTTGTTTGCATTCTTGATTAACTGAGTTTATATTATTATTAACCTTTTTTTTTTTTTCAATTTTTTACTCTGAAGTCTTATTCAGCCTTACCAACTCTGAATAATATCAAAATAATTAAAACAGGAATTGAGAAAATAATATAAATGCTTTTGCTGGGAATCGAATCCATTCTTTATAAATAATGTTTTTAGATTGATTTTGTATTTATTCAAGAATGATTTGCTCAGTGCGAAATGATAGACCTGTGATATCATTGTTTGTAGTTCTCTTATAGTTTGAGTTGTTTAAGTAGTGTTTTAAAGATTGATTTATTTTAAAACCTAATCAATATGTGGCTCAGCTTATGAAAATCTCCTGAAAATAATTAAAAATAAGATGAATAAAATTTAGAATAGATAAATCATAATCCATATTTATTAGCTTTATATGTTCTTAGTTTCTATCTAATTAGCTCCTACAATTAAAAAATGAATCTGGACTGGGGAAGACCTCCAGTTATGTAATAAGCAGCTTACTAGTGGTTTGTGTGACATGTTTACTTCTTGGCTAGAGTGTTTATTCTATTTTCTCAACTACTGTATAGTTATTTCCAAACCTTCAAAACTCTGATAATTGTAAACAAATAAATAATTTTGAGAATATTTTGAAAATTAGGTTAGCAACATTCCAGGAAAAGTTAAATGCTGGTTTTAGAAGAAGTGGGATGTCCTAGAACACAGTTCATAATCCCTACATAATCATAATCATTTCTAAAGCCAGAATATATTTTTTCTCAAAATTATTTCAATTTTGTGGAAAATATCATCAGAATAATTAACCTAATTAATATTCTATGAATGTAGAGCAACTTCAGAATTCTTAGTTAGCTTTCTTCGTGGAAATATAAAGATATTTTTTATACTTGTCCAGTAGTATTAAATGAATAAGTTTCATTCCTAGATTGGGCATTCATTTTATTTGAGCAAATGATCTTTAACAATGAATATAAATATAAATGTGTGACCTAGGCTAAGTGAATATATCTTCTGAATAATAATTTACTTTGCTTTCTTTCTAACATTTGTTCTTAAATATTCAGAAAAATATATAACCTTCACAACTTTATATTTATATGTATTATTATCCTTAATAATATTCATAGTGAACACATATTATTTTTGTTCATGAAGTTTCCACACAACTCCTATTAACCTAAGTTCTCTCATTGCTTTTATAAATATAATGAAGTATCAGTAAAGAATTTGTTGGGGTTTGACAAGATTGATTAAAAAAATACCTTCATGAAAAAAGATTTGTTCCAGGTGACAACACATCCCCTCTCACCTTCATGATAGCCCTGAAGATGGTTTGTAATGTGAGCCAAAACATTGGCAGATAATAAAAAATTCATTTTTTTTTTTAAATTGTATTTTTTTTAATCAACCTTGACCTAGCTCAAACAAATTTTCTACTAAGAATCTTCATGGTAAAACCTCCATTTGAACTTAAATAAAAATATATTTCACCTGTTTATAATATAATAAGTTTTATGTGTCTAGTGCTAGTAGGGGAGAAATGACAGTTGAATATAAAGAAAGAAGTTAATGATAGATTAATTAGAAAAATACTTGTAATAGGAGGCAGAGAACATTTCAAATAAAATCAAATATATACTACAAGTTTTATGTATGTATTCTTGTGTTCTAGGGGGTAGATATTGCTTCACAGTTAATACAAAAAGGATTTGCTCTGTGTGATGAAAATGCTGAAATTCCTCCCAAAGTTGATGAAGATGATGATGATGAAGAGGAAGACATCTGGCCTGCCTAACTTCAAGTGTTCTTTATTTGCACTTTTGTCCTCAGCCCTGTACACTATTAATTACGTATTTTGTTGACCCCTAATAATTTCTTTAATTTGCTTTTAATTTTTAAACAAAAAATTTTTATTTTGAACCTTCATTAAAAAAAAAAAAAAAACTCATTAAGAATCATAAATTTCTACTCAAGCTATTATTTCTATTTGTTCTTCTTATATTTAATTTCTTTACCTATGTGGTAAAAATTTGGGGTGTTGTGAAAGTTAAGACTGGCATAAAAATTATTATTTTTCATATTAGTAATATTATTAACTTATTGAATGTAAAAAAAATTGTTTATGTAACAATGTTCTTTAGACTGAATTTTTCTTGTCTTTCAAAGTCTTATAAGCTCATGTAAGTATTGCAAGTGATTTGTCTATTAAGTTATCTCTTGAAGCTACTCTTGATAATAATCATATTATATTTTAAAGCTTACATTATTCCAATACTTACAGAATCTTATTTTAGTACTTAAACATTTATTTAATTAGGGGTTTGATTCTTATATGAACCTGTTCTAATTCTACAGATTAAAAAATAATGTGCATTATTGTTTGAGGTGTAATCAATTTTTTTTCCATTTAACTTCCTCACTAGGAATGAAAGATGAGGCTTTATTATTTAATCAGTCTATGCTTTTTAAAATTTTACTTTATTTTTTCTATATAATCTTAGCTAATCTCCCTTGGTTTACAAATTTAATTGTTTTTCCTTTCTAAAATATTGCTAATTTTGCTCAGAAGGTATAGCTTCCCAGATTTTTTTTTTTGGGGGGGGGGAGGGGATTAGAAGCCATAAATACCACCTGAAAATTGTGTAAATAAGTAGTGCAAAGTATTTATCATTTACCAGGATGGTATTCACTTTCCTCTCACCTTCAATTTAATAAATTTTGAAAGGAGTCTTATACTTAACCTTTCATTGTTTAATTGAAGAATTAGTGGAAGGAATTGTTTATTCACAATTATTTAACTAGTTTATGAAATATTTTCTAACAAAAAGTGGTTCTCTTTTCTTTAAGAAAAACATGTGCCATAATGAATTGCCAATTGATTGAATAATGGTTTAAACTTCAGAAGTATGTCTCTATAGATTTATTAAAAGTTTAAAAAATATTATTTTCATTGTATACATTATAATGTTAAACTTGCTTCAAAATAATCAGATGAGATTTTTTTTTTTTTACTTCCTCGAATGACAATTTTTTTTATGTATAAACTTATCAATTTTTTATATTCTTTATCTTTTTGAACTAAATCACAATAGATTAAAGAAATTTTTTTAAATTCTTATAAATAGTTGGTAAATGTGACTTCTAAAATCTTATTGATTTTCATTACTCATTATGTTAAATTAATATTTAATAGCTTCATTAATTCACCATTATTTATTATTCATTAGAAAGGATATTATTATTTTTGTTTTATAATTTCTTCTGAGAGAGAGTGAGAGTGAGGAAGAGAATTATTTTTTATTGCAATACATTTTGATATAAATTTTATTTTATTTTAATGTCTAAACTGAATATCTATATTCTCAATATCAAGTACTTTAATTTAATTTTTACCACTTTATTTACAATGTACGTATTATTAAATTTTCCTACTCATTACTTTCAAGCAGTATCCGCATTCTTTAGGTGTATTAAAATTAAGTTAGAATAAACTTTTTTTCTTTTTTATTCAATCTTTCTATCAAAAAATATTACATAAATCAATATTACTTATTTATAAAGATGTAGATATATGGAGTGTATAACATAAATATTACTTATTATTAATGAAAATGTCGTTAATGTAATTTGTTGAGGGCAGGGCTTAAATGACTTAATTGTCAATATTAGTTAATTTTTATTTTATTTTGGAAGACAGTAGAGAAAATTTTTCTATTTTTAATTTATTGATATTACTAATTAGTTTTTACTTCATCTTTGTCCCTATATTAAAATTATTTTATTCCCTCAGATCTGATATAAAATTTATCTAAGGGCTTTTATATAATTTTTATATTTAATTTTGGGCTAAGGCTGTGCCTTGTGGTTATGATAACTGATATCATGTCCATCATTCAGAGAGTATTGTTAGTTGCTTTTTTTTTTTTTTTTTTTTTTTTTTTCAAACTTCTACTGTAATATAGATTTTTATTTCTATCATACCTTCTATTATTCGTCTTCATTGGTTTCTGCAAACCATCTTCTGTTGGCGAGCACTTTCGGACATTGTCCATCTTCTAGGCCGAATACATGTTTTCACTGTCACTGTCTGTATTCAACAGATTTTTATTTTATTTTACTTTTTTGGAAACACCCTGTCCTAATTGATTGTTTTTTTCATTGAACCAGCCAATCAAGATTGAAAGATCATTTTTTTTCATTCTTTTAATTTTTATAATTTGAGACACATTGATAGGTTTAAAATTGCTCTGGATTATATAATGAATTTTAATATTAAAAAAAAAAATTAAAAATACTACAAAATGTTTAAGTAAGAAGTTGAGAAAGTAGGATGATCTATCTTAGTGTGTGATGTGTTAAATATAGTTTCCTCTCTACTATGGGTGGAATATATGGATTATTTTTCTATAGGTTGGTTCCTTACATTATTTTATACATTTCACTTCAACAAAATATTATTAAAACAATATATTTAGCTATAGAACTTACAAAATTGACTTACAATTTTTTATTAATTCCCTTCAGTTAGCACATATAAACTTGTACATACATATGCTCTAATGACTTCAGTAAATTTTTTATAAAGATGGATTTTTAGGGTATCAAAGCATTCAGAAGGAAATAATAAGCAAAATGGTAATTGGTTTTCCTTTACTCTACGAAGGAGCCTGTTAACTTAAGTGGGTTACTTACCACATACCTTCATTGTTTATGTCTTGATCGGTGAAAACCTATTTATATTATTTTCTTTAAGTTTATTTCATTGGTAAATATTCATATATATGTATTATTGCTTCTGTTAACATATTTTATTTTTATTTTTGATTCATCTGCTTCACCAAAAACTAGATCAACTGTACATTTCATAAGTATGTTCAGTACTTTACCCTTCCTTCATTACTAATTTTAATTTAATATTTTAGTACCTATAAATTTAGTACTTCAAGAAAACTTATTAACCATTTATTGAGATACGGTAAATATTCTTGTTTTGTTGTCATTGTTGAAAATATTATTTTTCAAAGATATTTTGCGTATATGACAGTGATTTATAAAACAAATGTTAAAATATGAAATATTTTCAAATCATGATGATAATTGTGGTAAAGTAATCCCACATTTCATTATTTATTTGAATCGTACAGGGAGCTAGAAAAAATTTTTTTTTCTAGCTCCCTGTATGATTCAAATAAATAAAATATTTTCCTTTTAATTTTTAGAAATTGTATTTTGTTCTCATTAAATAGGTTTTATCTTAGTAGTTTTAGTCTGTAGTGCCATACAAAACTGTAAAAATGTATTTTATTACCATTTTTATACCTGTTTTTTGTTGTAATACTTTACCTGTTGAATAAACTATTGAACATGAGTGGTTTTTATTATTTTTCTTACATTTTGCATGACGTTAAAATCTCTTATGATAAGTCACTTGTGTCTAGCTGTTGCAATGGTAAAAAATAAGTATTTATTATTTTTGGAACTTCAGAAGTTAAGCTTCCATAAAAATTTACCTAATAAATAATAATAATAATTAATTACAAATTAAGTGATATTTAATGTTTGTTTTATTGAATATTACTAGGCTTTATTTTCATTTAAATACATTTTTAAAATATAAATAAGTAATTAATTTTACTTTTCTTTTTTAATGTTTCACTCATATTATATTTATATTTTCTATTTATATTGATAAATGCACTTGTTTGCATATATCTGTGTGTGTGTGAGTGTGCTTACCCATATATACATTTATATGCATGCATATTTATAAATACTTTATTAAATTTACAAATAATGAAGCTTTGTTAGGTTGACTTCCAAAAATAATTTTATGCTTCATAGTTTTTAGAAGAAATATTTGTTTTATACATTTATGTCTTAAAGGAAATTTTCAATCTACTAGTTAATCATTTATTATATCTGCCTTCTTTGATTCTTAAAACTTTCATATAAAATGTATTAAATAATTTTTTTATATAATTTATTTATTTATTTATTTA
>KZ807274.1:29126-39490 GCA_000696205.2 Oncopeltus fasciatus | reverse complement strand
ATGTAATAAAAAATTAATTAATACTGGGCTCTCAAAATGTAAAAAACATTTACAATCTCAATTTTTTAGGGCATTTTATACTATAATTTTGATAACACATCAAAATAATGAATTAATAGTTTTTTTTTTTAATAAACTTAATCTAGCCTTGCTTAATAAGTTTAAGTCTTCTATATAATTACTTAAAATTTTAAGAGCAAATTATTTTAAATTGAAGGTAACTATGAGATTACAACCACTCTCAGGGCAAATGGGTTTGCATAAAATATCCCATTAAAGGAAAAAATATTTTATAGTCATTAAGCATACTTCTTGCAATAATTAACAAAGCTTAATTTAAAGCTAATATTTATAATTTAATAAATGAAAACTATAGATAAAATTAAGATGAAAAAAAAAAAAAAATCAAATGAAAGTATTTTTACCAGTGAATTTCACTCTCTGCCTGCCGGGAACAGAATTAATTCTTGATCTGGATTTGTTAGGGCATTGGCAATTGTGATTATAACACAAATTGGCTTCAAACTGTTGAGAGTTTTTAGTGTAACTTGAAGATACAGGAACACATTTCGGTCTGAAATATATATATCATTTTTTCACATTAAGATGTTTGTTAAAATTAGTTTCCTTAAAAATAGACATTGTAAAATATCAAGTCAAAAATAATTAGGTGATAATTATATAATTCACATCCAATAAAAAAAAGTTTATAATTAAATGAAATGCAAACCTGAATTTGGTACTTCACGCCTTAGACAAGGACTTTACATATTCAAGTCCATTACTTATGGACCGTTATTAATTTTTTTCTCTCTAGGAAATACATAGCATCATATGCCTTAATTTCAGAATTTCTTTTACTCTAAAATTTATATACTACATATAATACTGTGAAAGAAAGGTTTGGTAGAAAACTACAAACTGGAGATAGTACAAAAATGTTTAAGAAAGTTTCTAGACTACTTTTAGCAAGATGTTATTTTAATGTGGTTTGTTATTTTTTATTAAAATACCTAGAACTTCCCTAATACTCTTTGTATTTTGAGGATTTTCTTTTTAATTTTGTCTATCAAACTCTTTAATTTTAAACCAATGACTTAAATAATAAATCAGTAATGACAATTTTGATTTTCTATTTTGAATTAAGACATATTTAAACTAAACCAAGTGCAGCAGGGCACAAAATGTCTTAAATATTGTCTAGATATACTGATTGTTTTTAAAGAAGTTATAACTGTTATCAGCAGTAATTGTTAGTCAATAATTGGTTTTCTTGGTAATCAGATTTGAAAAGACATATTTATTTATTATTAAATAAAAACAAATCTTCAGCCGACTATAAATTGTTAAAGAAGAGGAAGAATTAATTTCTTATGTAAGGATATATTTTAAAATAATATAAAAACAATGAAAAGTTATAAAATTAGTTCAAATGGAATTTTTTTACCATAGAGATTATTAGTAAATATTTTTTTGTTGGTGTTCGTTCAAAGTAGATCCAAAAAAATACAATTTTAAAATAAACCTTTTTTTGTGTGTCTTTTTTGGATCACTCTTGGCTGAACCCCAACAAAAAAACATCTGCTAGTTATAAAATTAATATTGTCATGATTAGATTTTCTTTAAGGAAAATTATTTGTGGCTTCACACCTGAAAATTAGCCTTGATTTTAAGGGAAGAATTAAGAATTAACATCTTATAGTTAGATCTGCGTTTTTAAAAGCAACTAATTTATATGGATTACAAATTATACAAATAAAATTGGGAAATAATTAAAATGCTAATATAGTTTTTCCTAACTTTAAGTATAAAAATTAATGGTTTTAAACCTTAGATAATGAGTTGGGGAAGAAGGTACAGATGCCCAAGTGGGTCTTGGAGGAGCACTTGCCCAATAAGTATCTAATGATGAAAGAGAAGGTCTCATGGAATGACGTCTTGAAAGATCTAAAGCTGAAGGTGAATGAGAATCCCAGCGGCTGCAGTCGCAAGGGGACCTAGCATCAATATTTTTCATATAGGAAAAAGCACGGGGATATCGTGCCATTAAAGTTTCTTGGCAAAGATGGTCAGCACTTCTTGATAATTCTGGTACCATGCTAGTAAAATTAATATCAGATAAAAGAACTCTACGGGCTTCTTGAGTTTTATCACACAGTCGTAATGACTGCTTTCTTTGGCAAAATGGCAATGTGAATTTAGATGGAAGTGTTGTAAAGTTTTGAGATACTTTCTGGTGAGCGAGGAAACTCTCAGACCTCCACTGAATGGGAACAGCTGTTATGTCAGTTTGGGCTTCAGATTCCTGTTTAGTAATATTTTTCTCTGCTAAAATAGGACGAGCTGACCTTGGGCTCCTCTCAATGGATGAAAATTTCACACCAGGTTTGCTAGCTGTATCGCTGAGGTGCCCTCTGCTTCCAGTGTATTCCCTATGTATAATAGGCCGATATGGCACATGAGCAGGCAAGGTATTTCTTCGAAAAGTACTTGGTGGCTCATTTTCATCGATGACACCACATTTTGAAATATCTGTTTCAACCAAAACAGATTGTGACCAAGTCTGTTTCAGTTTCTCAGAAATTTCCTCTTCTTTCTGTTTCCAACCATCTGTCTCAGCAATAGAAACTAGGTCTTCTTGAAAACCCAATTCTTTAGTATCATCTGTAGTAAATATTAATTCAATATCATCTACTTCTTCACTTTCCTCTGAATCTCCTTTGCTAATTCTGGGGGTATCTAATTGTTCATCTAGATTACTGGCAATAGATTTATTTAAATGACTATCTTTTGCTTTATCAACATTTAAAGTCAATCCATTAATTTTATCTTTGATTTCATCTTCAAAAACATCATTTTCTCCACTACTTTCTGATTCACAACCAATTTTACTATCTTCAGACATTGTTCTGCTTTGGCTGTCACCTTTGCTTTCTAAGAACTTTTGCCTCAAAATGTGATTTTCAATGGCAAGGGTTTCAATAGTCCTTGTATAAGCCTCAACATCTGCAGAATCTTTTACTTTTTCTCGTAAGGAATGGAGTTCATTTTTTGATTGTTCAAGGGCAGATCTTAAGGTAACAACTGTTTGGTGAAGGACTCTAACAGTCTCTAGACTCACACCATCACTGTCATCTTCCCCTTTACCAACTTCCATCTAACTAGCCAGAAGATCATGGCTAAAAGTTTCATAAAATGTTTACACTCATAAAAAACATGTTACTCTCTACAAAACTAATCTCCAGAACAACGTCAATATAATTTTTATCTCCAAGAGCCATATCTTTTCTTCAAATGACTTTTTTTTTTAAATAAAAATAAGTCGGAACAAATAACGGTAATAAAGTAATGTTAGATAGACAACACCCACTTAACAATACATAATCTTTTCACAAAATCCAAATCATAATGCACTAGTACAGAGAAACTTAGTTCTCCTTAGCTGTTAAAGATAGTACTAAGGTAAAATGTCAGTTTAATAAACACAGTGCAATTCACTCCAATCCATGTTTACTAGAAGACCTGCTCACTTCTGAACATAAACTCAAACAGCCATTGATTATGTATATTTATCAGTAGCAGCCATTGATACCAACCTACAAATAAAAAACGTGATTAAGGTAACATACAATTATTTTTAACAATAAAAATAAAAGTAAAAGTATTTTGAAACTTTCTAAAATATTAGAGAATAATGAAAAAGGTTTAAAATTAAATCAAGATAAGAGGGGGGTGGGCAGTTTATAGAATCCTAAGACTTAGAATACGATACTTACATTTTTTGATATTATAAAAGATTTTTAACCAAAAAATTAAGAAAATAGCTTTGCATAAATTCTTATTATATGAATATAATTATTCAATGAAGTTATGACGTCATTAGTTTTAAACACCTATTCATATGTATTCAGCATCTTTGGGAAGGAAGGTTCTTCAAGTCAAAATTTCTTTATTTTGCTCACTTAACATTAATTCTTCAATTTCCGAAACTTCTTGTAATGTACGTTAAATAAGTTATGTGCTTGTTTATTATTGAGGTTTGCAATGAATCCCGAACATTTATTAGCAATATTAACTTTTATAGGTTTCTATTGGCCAATTGAGGCCGGCCATACAAATAATTGGGCTGTTTTGGTTGATACTTCGAGGTTTTGGTTCAACTATAGGCATGTGGCTAATGTGCTTTCAATTTACAGAAGTGTCAAAAGGCTTGGGATACCAGACTCTCAAATAATACTCATGATTGCTGATGACATGGCCTGCAATCCTCGAAATCCTAGGCCGGCTACTGTCTTCAACAATGCTAATCAGAATATAAATGTTTATGGAGATGATGTCGAAGTAGATTATCGTGGTTACGAAGTGACAGTTGAGAATTTCGTTAGACTTCTTACTGGTAGACTTGCTGCAGGAACGCCCAGATCTAAACAACTTCTAACTAATGAAGGAAGTAATATTCTTGTATATTTAACTGGGCATGGAGGGGACGGCTTTCTCAAGTTTCAAGACTCTGAAGAAGTAACCAGTCAAGAACTTGCTGATGCAGTTGAACAGATGTGGCAAAAAAGGAGGTATAATGAAATATTTTTCATGATAGACACTTGCCAAGCTGCATCTTTATTTGAAAAATTTTATTCCCCTAATGTACTTGCTGTTGCAAGTAGTCTAGTTGGTGAAGACTCACTTTCTCATCATGTGGATCCAGCCATTGGCGTTTACATTATAGACAGATATACATACTATGCTTTGGCATTTTTGGAACGTGTTCAACCAAACAGCACCAAAACTATGTCAGAATTTTTAGCTGTTTGTCCCAAACGGGTATGCATATCAACTGTTGGCGTGAGAGATGACCTTTTTAAAAGGGATACTAGTAAAGTCCCAATTACAGACTTTTTTGGAGCTGTACGACCTGTTAAAGTTACTCATGGTCCTACAATTGAATTAGAAGAATTTATGCCAGAAATTACTAAAAGTGAAATTCCTGATCCTTCTGATTATGGATATGTTGATCACTTTTCATTCCTCAATTGAAGTTGACTGTTATTTATTATGAACTGAAGATTGTAATTGATTAATTTTGTTCTTAGAACTCTCTGTTAACTGGAGTGATTTTGTCATTTTTTTATTTTAAGTTAAGTTATTTTTATTTTTATGTTAAGTAATTTTTATAAAATGTGATGTATAAATATGATTTATAAGAGTTACCATCCAATATTAGCTCTTAATTGATTGATTTGGAATTTAAAGAAAATAAAAGCTTAAGTCTGATATAGGTAACCTAAAAAGCCACTGTGACTGGTACTTAATCAAAAGTTTGAAAACAGAACCCTGAGAGTTACCCTATATCTTCACTTTTAACCCTATTAAAAAAAAAAATATATATATTAATAGGGATTTTTTCTTCGCAAACATTTTGGTAGTGGACCTATTAAAAAAAGGACTGTGAGAGGAAGGATAAATTACAGGTAAAGAGGGAAGAGTAACTGGTACATGTTCTGTCATTACCAAAATAGTAAATTTGCTTGACTTCCTTATCAGAACAAACCTCCCTTCTATTTAAAAAAGAAAAAAGTGCCTTCAGGCATGGAATTATTTAAATTTGCTTGTGTTGAAAGAAGTATCTATTTGTAGTTGGGGTTAAATAAGTCATTTAATGTTGTGATTGGTTTTTCCAATATTTTTATTTATTTACTTTTATATAAATTTATGATAATCAACCTCTTTTGGCTAACCTCAAAATAAACATTCTATGTAGTTAGTATGAGATATAATTGAAAACATCTAGCTGAATGAAACAAAGAATAACTTATGGCCTTATTATATTTTACTTTTGAACAAATCTCAAAACCAGATGAACCATATCCAGGAATACATTTACTTAGTGGACACAGATGTCATAGAGAGTTGAAATATTTTGTCTATATTAATGATAACTTTTTGCTCAAGTTCAGGCAGAAATGTAAAAACTTAATTAACACCCATTGCTATTGTACAATGTAAGATTGTCATAAATAGCTGTACAACTCTTACCATTTTAGATATTTGATGTCGTAGGATATTTGCATTCAGCTCTTTCTGAATAATATATATGTTTAACACATCATTACAAAAGTGAATAATTTAAATGTTTGTTTTTTTTGTTATGGGAAACTATAATGGACCTCTTCATGAGCTTAAACTAAAATCCTACATTTATGAACCATCTCCTATGAATGATGGAAGGATCTTAATTCCAAAAAGTATGTTATAGTTATGCTCCTGAAAATATGTCTATTATGTGAAACTTATAGAGTAATAAAAGTATTTATAAATTAATATGCTTATTTTATTTACCTTTCATCTAGAAATTAACTAATTGAAGGTCATTTTTAGGAAAATATTTTTATAATCTTTTTATTCTTTAATGTTCACATAAAAAATATATATTAACAAGGTTATTTAAGAAGATAACACTTTTCCCACTCTTCTGTCCCAAATAGTATAGAACCAAACTTTGCTATTTTACTTTATCCAACTTGTAAGATTAACTTAGTCAATCACTCCTATCTATTCCCATCTTTCATCTGCTTAGTTCACTCTGCTTTTGTAGGATTTATCTTATTTGCTTACTACCCAAATTCTGCTATCGTTCTTGTAATGAAGATGGAACGAGATTATATCTATATATGCTAGTTATTGTCTAATTCCGTCTTAATAAGATAAGGTTTCATATCTATGCTAGAAAGGAAACCTTATCCTTTATTTGGGCTGCTAGTATATGAGCAATGGCAAATGGCAATTATTTATTTGATTAAAATGTCAGACTAACAGTTTTATTAACTACTAATTTAATAAGTTATTTGTTTAATATTTAGCCTAGAGGTTATTATTATTAATTTGCCAGTAACTCAATCTTCATTAATTTTGTTAATATTATTTTTTTGTGGTATTTAATCCCACATAAATTTTAACAATTTTTAATGCAAGGGAACAGAATAAAAAATCTTAACTTTCCCAGCCATGACATGAACCTGGATCTCCTGCTTCCGGGCTGGTGTGTTTTCATTTATGCTACTGAGACAAGTCTGATAAGTTATTAAATTACCCACTCTAGTGTCAAGAGTCTAACCTCCGAGGCAGACGAATATATCGTCTTATTCTGTTCCCTTGCACTAAAAATTGTTAAAATCTTCAATGTTACTTTTTCTTTGTGCACATTTCGCAACACTAAGGTTAACCCACTAAACATAATCAAAATTTTTTAATTTAAACATGTTGTTTACTTACTTAAAAAATGTTTTAAATTGTTCAAAGATTAAGCTTTGGACTTTGTTAGAGTTAGTTTAAATGGATACCAGAAAATATAGAACTGTTAGTAATTTTTTTAATACAGAAATTGCATTTCTTAAATCAATGAATTTGTAACTACTTTTTTATTAATAGAAAAAAAATTCAGTCATTCTTAGAGTTTTAAAGTAGATCTCTTCATGATAATTTCTATTTCCTTCAGGAGACAGGTCCTAGTTCATAACTATCATATCCACAAATTTTTATTTTTATTATAAATTGTGGTTGCTTGAGTGCATACAGCTAATTATAGTGTATGTGTGTGCATGTGAGCATTTTTGTGTGTGTATATTATATATATATATATAGTAAAACAAGAACAGGTTGGATAAAGACTGTATTGAGCACACAAAAAGAGNTATATATATATATATATATCAATATTTAGAAAATTACTACTGGCAGCTACAAAATATGATGTATTTTTTACATTAGTAAATAAATGTAGCAGCCAAGGCTGTTTTTACACACCTGTGAAACAGGTTTTTTTCAGTCTAAGCCTATAGTTGAATAGAATTAATAAAGAACTAATAACAGTAAGTATCCATTATCCTCAAAAATACTCTGAAAATTCATTAATTCTTGTTCTAAATCTTACTTAGATTTTAATTGTGAATTTTTTCTCTCCAAAGAACAGCCTATGGATATGAATAAAGGAGTGTTGAAACTCATTTCTCATCTTTCTATCCATAGGATCTGAAAAGTGCTGATTAACATGCCTCTCTTATGGAACTCTTTATTCCGTAACTGGTAGCTTCCAGTTACCATTTCCATGAATAAGAAGCTAGACTACCACAAGAAGATTCCTTCACTCACAAATTCTAGAAATTTTAAACTTTTATTTTACTGCTATTTTATGTATCATCTAATTTGACCAGCAATTGCTTAAACAGTAATCATTTCTTCTCTCAACTTAAATTATGTTCGGATAAGGTTTCTTGACAAATGTCTTTCAGTTCAAATATTTGTATGAATAGATTATACGAGCATTAAGAGGCTCCATCATATATTTAAAAAAAAGATAAAATTACAGATCTATATTATCTTTTAATAATTCTCAAAAGAATAGTTTTTAGCATGGATATGAATGGTATCAAATCTCTTGGCAGAGAAGATTTTATCAACACTTCATTCATTATAATCTAATATCATCATAAGCTTAGAAACATAAATCATCAATAACCAACTTATGCTTAGCAAAAAGGAATGTGGCACATTTATTTCTTTAATGACTTCTGAAAGCCAAAACTGATTTTACCAAAATACGTTTTACATCCTATATTCCTTATCCTATTACACAAGAATAAAATGGAAACTACATAAAAATTAAATTTTAAAAAATCACTGAAAAATTTTCAGAAATGTTAATTGCCTTAAATTTTAGTTGGTTGTCACTCTAGAGGTATCAATACTCACTTAATTTTAGATTTTCTTTTTACGTTTTGTTTCAATTGTTTTATTTTTTAATGTAAGACAAAATTGAGCCATATGTTAACAAACATTAGCAATAGTATATTTTTTTTATCTCAGATTTTCAATGATAACTAACCAATAATTTAAATTATTTCAAATGAAACTTAAATTTCAGTTCACATTTATTGTTTTAAAGTTTAATCTGATTTTTCCTAGCAGATTGAGAGCAAAAAATATGTAAAAGAGGATTAATCCCCCTCCCTCCCAATATTCAAAACTTATATTAATGTTGTTTTTTTTTATGAGGCTAGATTCATAGAGCTGTGAAATGTAATATAGTTAAGACCATTAATTTCATATTATAAGTTTATCATCAAAATAAATTTTAAAAATACAATATCAAATATTTATTATTATTATGACAAGTATTTTATAATAATCATAATTTCTATATTAATTCACTTGTAAACATGCAAATAATATAAGATTTCCACACCAGAACTTATATTATAACATTATAATAAGTTTTATTATAGCATGAATTTTGGATGTATTTCTATATTTTTCTTGTTAGTTCCAACCAGTTATTCTTTTACTTGACCAAAAGAATGCTTCTATGAATGATTTATTTGATCTTACAAGCAGGAGAGGGCAATGAGTGTAAAAGGTATGATCACCAAGGCTGGCTGTAGACTGTCTGAGAAGAAAAATTCATGGAAGAGCGCAACATTCATAGTTACACAGCTATAAACCTTCCTTAATAAGCCTTTTTTTATTATTAAAAAATGAAATAAATGCAAATTTTACATAGTTAATTTTTGAACACTACTATATTCAATTCAATTTTTTGTTACACATTTAATAATAAAGATTTTCTGCTCATAAATTTTGGTCATCCTAAAAATCTCTTTCCCCTGATAAGATTTGTATGACTATTTTGATGTAAAAAGTGATTTTCTAACATTTTTATTTAAAAAGATTTTTACTAAAATGGCTTACTAAGGAAGATATACATTTATTTAACTGTGAAGGTTGAGCTCTCCCGCAATAGAAATAAGGGTTTGTGATAGAAAGAGAAAATGCCAAATTTAATTTCTAAATTTTAGAAATAAGTGAGACAACCATACTCTTAAAGACACTTTCTCAAATATTTTCCCTAATATGCAAGAAAATGTTAAAGAATGTGAATAAAAATGTTATTTTACACCTACTAAGTTCCTATAATAGTTCTGTGGAATATTCAGTTGCCTTACACACGCAAACTCGCTCGCACGGACACACACTGTACTACACCAACAATTAGATGTTTACACTAACCAACAATTAAATTATTCTAGCTTCTACAATAAAAAAACATTTATCATTGTAATTTTTTTGTTATTATTAGTGTCACAGAAAAATTATGGAAATTAATAAGAGTCAAATAACATTCTTTATCATTTACATGATTTTTTAAAACTTAAAGCTTTTAAGCTTATGATGATTTTAGATTATAATGAATGAAGAGTTGACAAAATCTTCTCTGTCAAGAGGAGATCCATACTAAAACTATTCTTCTGAGAGTTATTAAAAGATAATGTAGATCAGTAATTTTCTTTATATATATATATGCTATCGTTCTT
>KZ807273.1:500381-514310 GCA_000696205.2 Oncopeltus fasciatus | reverse complement strand
TATTATATATTTTTAAATGATTTTTCTTCCATTTCTACAACTGTGTACAACTAAATTACTAGCAAACTTTGTCATTTGAAAAAACTCCCTAATGAGTCACTGGAGTTATAAGAGTAATAATGGCGTAATAGTCACTGAAATTACAAGTTCTGACCCGTAGGTCCAGATTGGTTGTATTATGGACTTGTAGATGGTCAGTTTGTTTTCTAATGTAAGCAGTGAGCGCCTATTTATAAGGCTGTATAAGAGTCCGTGACATCTGTTGAGTTCTTGTCGCTTGATTTTAGTATGTTCATTCCAGTTGAGTCATGAGTCAAGGTGGAACACAGGGTAACAGACTGAATCAGAGAGAGGTATAGGGATGTTATTGTATGAAACAGAATTTCACCTGAATTCTGAACTAATAAATAAAAATACTTCTAAAATGGCAGAACCCGTGGGAAATAAGAGAACTTTTAGAAGGGAGTATTAACAGTATTATGAACAAAAAACTCATATATTGAAGATATTGCAACAAAGGAAGGTATAGTCAAGCTTCATGAACTAGTATATGTTTATAGTCAAGAAAATGATCAGCTAAGGAGAAAAGTTTTAACCTTGGAAGATGAAAATAGCAAATTGGAGGAACGGATCACAATTTTAGAAAACATTTCAAGGGAAAAAAATATTACGGATACCAATAGTAGCCAAATTACAAAAACTATCAGGTGTCAGAAAAATTTTTAGGCAAACTAAATTGCTGAAAGGGACAGGATTCTATATTAACAAAGGCAATAGCCCAGCAACTTAAAAGACCATAGTCCAGCAACTCAAAAGAAGAGAACTGAGCTTTTAAAAATTAGAAGAGACATAAATCAGAAAGCCCGAGGATTAGAGTGACAGTGAGAGATGCTAGCCTTATTGTGGAAGGAGAGGAATTATTTTGGAGCCAGAAAAGTATTATATGTGGTGATAGAGCTTTAGATGGCCCCACCAAACTTAAAAACTCATTCAGATTAGTAATAAATTTTTAAAAAATTAGGCAAATCTGTCTGTCACACCAAGTGTGAACATAAAAACTGTGGTGACATAGTAATTAATATTGATTTTATATTATTTATATTTGTGGCTTAAAAAGTTCTGTAAATTGTTCTAATTCTATGAAAATTCTAAATGAATATGATATAATTTTCTTCCTTGAAACTCATGAAGAAGTCCTTGAAAATCAAGACCAATTTGAGAAATATTTTCACGATTTCAGGATTAAATGGTCCCCTGCCAGTAAAATAAATAAGTTTGGTTGTGCATCCAGTGATATGGTTGGCTTGTGCAAGATTTTCATATCCTCTTTTTTTAAATTTTGAAATTGCTTATATATATGTGTGAAGGTTTCACAAACTGAGCAACTGCAATTGTATATAGTTCTGGTATATCTAACAAATGGGAGGAAGGTTTTGCTGATTTGCGGAAAAGTGATCAATTCAATCATGAATTTGATGACCCAACTAAAAATATACAGGATTTGATTAATCACATAGAATATATAATAAACCTTCAGTCAGCAAAAATGATAAATAATAATAAAAATCTAAAATCAAAACAACCATGGTTTACATGGGAGTGCCATAAACAAGAAATCAATGTTTTAGACTCTTAAAACTTTTCCGTAAAACAGATTTGAGTTTGGTTAAACTGAAATATCTAAATTTCAGTCAAAACGATCTATTAGATACAATATTTTAAGTTAAAATGAGTACAAGAATAATGTAAAATTAGTCTTATAGAGTATTATAAAAGCATATGCAATAAATTATGTACCTCAAAAGAAATAAAAGAAATATGTAGTATTATTAATACTTTCAAGAAAAAATAACTCAGTGATAAAAGTATACATCTAAAAGAGTTAGCTGAATATTTTAATAAAAACTTTTAATCTACAGTTGCACTCATATTCTGTATCTTTCGCAGAACCCAATACAGAAAATTTCTACTTCTAGAGAGTTTCTAGATTCAGAAAAATCAGCTGCCGAGATAAGGAGAGTGAAAAAAAATTAAAGGAACGGAAAATCGCCGGGATGAGAAAAACCCCATGAATTTTTATCAAATGCTCCAAAAAAATTTATAGATGTTATGACTAAAATATTTAATAGAATATGGATGCTGAAGATGTACCAAGTACTTTAAATAGATCATTGTTGATACCTATTTACAAGAAAGGGCCACCTGAAGCAACGAGCAGCTTTAGAGGAATATCACTAATAAATTCTATGGAGGAAGTATTTAAAGGAGTTATAAAAGCAAGAATAAAAAGCTGGTTAGATGAAAATGATAACTTTCTGAATGGCAAGCAAGATTCAGAAAATTAGAAAAATCAAAAGTTATTATCTTTAAGAATGAAGGGAGGAGAAAAAAAAACTGGAAAGGTGGAATTTAGTCGGAAATAAAAGT
Source organism: Oncopeltus fasciatus (assembly GCA_000696205.2). NCBI lineage: Eukaryota > Metazoa > Arthropoda > Insecta > Hemiptera > Lygaeidae > Oncopeltus > Oncopeltus fasciatus. The sequence continues at coordinate 511,883 of KZ807273.1, read as the reverse complement.
GGTAAACACATATGAAATACCTCAGAATTACATTGACTTTGAAGTTAATCATGGTCCCACATCTCAGAGAAAAATAAAAAAAAAGGGAGGCTTAGCATAAATTTAATGTGGGAAACATTTGTTTGTAAACAAACACATTAATATAAGTAGGAAATTTGAAGTCTTTAATGTGGTTATGAGAAGTACAATTTGTTACGCCACCCAGATTTGGGGTTTCTAAAAGTATGAAGAAGTAGAAAAGTTACAAAAATTCTTTATTAAGAAAATATTTTATTTACCTACTAGTACACCAGATTTTATGGTTTACCTAGAAATAGGGGTATACCTATTATATTTATACACCCTTAACCTACATTTTCAATATATTTGTAAATTGTATCCCTACCAAAACATATGACTACCAAAACTTTTATTAACCAAAATAATGAAAAATATGAAATTATGGTTTAAACAGTGGCTGAAAATAGCTGGAATAGCTTGAATTTTATTTAAGAGTGAAAGTACTGAATTTGAAACGATTCAAATTAATAATGAAATTTAGGGTTTACATTACCACAATTTCCATCATGATTTGAAAGTACTGAAATTTGAAAAAGGTTGTCTAGAAAATATATTGAAAAAAGAAAAACTAAAAATGAAAGAGAACTATATTATGAAAGCACAAACACCCAGCACTAACCTCTTTTTTTAAGGGTTTACAGTATGAAACAATGCTACAACTTGTATTGGAAGAAAATAATGTAAATGTGGTGTCCTTAATTATTAATGCACGCTGTGAAAAACTTTCATTAATTGATGTACACTGGCCCTGAAGAGAGAAGAACTCTCAACACAAAAGAGAAAGAGAATACACTGCACTTTCTGGGTTGACATGAAAATGTCCTGCGTCGCAACAGGCAAGAGAGCGTTATCTCGGCTAAAGAATTTGTGATAATCAGGAAATTAGTATTATTTTCAATGATAAGAGTAATTATAATCTTTTATATTCCCAGTTGAGTGTAGTACTTGACAACAGCGCCAGCCAGTAATTGAATTTTACTTATAAAAATAGTAATTTACATTAAATGTGATTTAAATANATGTTATTCATCACAAATTTCCTGATGGATACTATGAATTCTGAACTCTACTGCAAGCAGCAAGAAAGATTCTATGCTTAGCCATTTGAGTGTTATCTTTCTCTGATCAACTAAAAAAGAGTTTTATTCCAACAAGATACTTGCAACATACTTCCCGTTGAGCAAAAGAAAAGTTTAAAGGACTTTATTATGGGTTTAAACTCCTGCCTCATCCAACATATAATCCAGATCCCTCACCATCAGATTACTACTTGTTTTGATCCATGGCACATTTTCTTCAAGGGAAAAAAATAAAATAAAACTTTTTTGAAATTATGGTCCAAGAGTTCTTTGACAGCCATCTCAAGGAATGGAGTNTCTTTAATGTGGTTATGAGAAGTACAATTTGTTACGCCACCCAGATTTGGGGTTTCTAAAAGTATGAAGAAGTAGAAAAGTTACAAAAATTCTTTATTAAGAAAATATTTTATTTACCTACTAGTACACCAGATTTTATGGTTTACCTAGAAATAGGGATATACCCAATATATTTATACACCCTTAACCTACATTTTCAATATATTTGTAAATTGTATCCCTACCAAACCATATGACTACCAAAACTTTTATTAACCGAAATAATGAAAAATAGAAAATTATGGTTTAAATAGTGGCTGAAAATAGCTAGAGAACACTATTGAATTTGATTTATAAAGTGAAAGTACTGAAATTTGGAAAGGTTGTCTAGAAAATATACTGGAAAAAGAAAAACTAAAAATGAAAGAGAACTTTATTATGAAAGCACAAGCATCCAGCACTAACCTCTTTTTTTAAGGGTTTACAGTATGAAATAATGCCACAATTTATATTGGAAGAAAATTTGGTATCCTTAATTATTAATGCACGCTGTGAAAAACTTTCATTAATTGATGTACACTGGCCCTGAAGAGAGAAGAACTCTCAACACAAAAGAGAAAGAGAATACACTGCACTTTCTGGGTTGACATGAAAATGTCCTGCGTCGCAACAGGCAAGAGAGCGTTATCTCGGCTAAAGAATTTGTGATAATCAGGAAATTAGTATTATTTTCAATGATAAGAGTAATTATAATCTTTTATATTCCCAGTTGAGTGTAGTACTTGACAACAGCGCCAGCCAGTAATTGAATTTTACTTATAAAAATAGTAATTTACATTAAATGTGATTTAAATATTAAAAAAAGTTAAATATCTTTGAAATACTGTAATATTATTGAATTAATTAATTATTGCTATATTATTTGTCCCCTAAAATTTTGCATATGGGGTAGAAGTATAAAGTTACACTAGTATCGTCGTTGAAATGTAGTGGGTAAATGAACCATTGTTAAGAAGATATGGTGAAAATACTTTATCAAATCAAGGCAAACAACATTCTCTGAAAACGATTTTTTTTTTATTATAGTTTAACTAAACTTGAAGGTTTTTTCCATAAAAAAATATGGATGGGCTAGATAGACAGATAATCAAATTCCATTTACAGAAATTGTAATAACGTCACGAAAAGAGAATCTTAAAAAATTCAAATACCTTTAGATCTTGATGTCAATGTGATAGAGTATTTTTATTTTTACAAAAACTCTGTAATTCTTTATTGTTTTAATGAAAATGACTATTGGGGAAAATAAAATGTTTGAATAATAATGATAGCAATGTTGAAAGATATAGGTATCTTTAAACTAAGACACATTCAGCGATTGAGCTAGTCTTGTTAGCAAATAAATGTAACGGTGATGGTAAAGCCAGCATAGAATATTAAAAGACCTCAGGGTTCGCGAGAAGGTGAAGTTCTTTCCATCTCCTGTAAATGGAGGTTTTAGAGACTGCTAAAAGGGGTTTTATGGCTTTTTAATGACTAAAAGAGGAGGGATTTAACTGCGAATTCAGAGTAACGCTATTAAGAATTTCTCTCTGAATAATAAATGGAAACTTAAAATACAAGGGGTAGCATATCGTTAGGGAGACATATTTCGATAGCCTTTCAAGTAAAATTCAGCAATTTTCTTTTCCTCTCATCAAAACGAAAATTTTGACCCCAAGCTCAGATGCTTTGTTGAAGTATATGCTCTATATGTCTAAATATATCTAAATATTTTTGGAACAACGTCATTGAGCGGCGTTTCGCTATGATGATCTTTTTAAGCTAATCTGGGAGTGGCTATTAGGACTCAGAAGAGTATTTGGTAAATTTTGGTTTGGATTGGACATACATATGCATTGCTAAAGGTTTGTGGTAAAGGAGTGTACAGCATCATCTTGATCGTCAGAGGTTTTCAGAAAAATTCCTGGATCAAGAGACTCTTCTATGAGAGTTCTAAACAAGATCCAATCGAATGGACCAGTAATGAAAGAGGGGGGCAATTGGAATAGAGGTCAGAGATAACGTTAGGAGGACTGGGCTGTGGTCAGAAGAGAGTTCGTTTAAGTTAGATGCAGAATAATTAAGAGGAGTAAGGTATAAGAAGTCCAGGATATGAGGAAGGCGGTTCACGTCAGAGGGCCAATAAGTGAGAGAGAGAGGACTAATTGTGCTGAGGTTTTGGGATGATATCGCATTATACAAAGCACGGCCACGGGTGTTTGTAGTTCTCGATCCCCATTGCAAGTGTTTCACATTATAGTCTCCACGGGATAGGAAACGGGGACCAAGGTCTCTGAGATAAGTGGAAAATTCTGGTGTAGTGATTGGCTTATTTGGAAGAAAATGCACTGCTGAAAGTGTGATAGGATAAGGAGGGTTTGAAAATAGAAACTGATGTTGATTGAAGGGACTCTGTGAAGTCGAGGGTAAAATTTGAGGGGTATAGGATTTTTTGATAAGAAGTGCAGTTCCCCCATGAGCTCGTCCGTCAGGATTGTCTGTCTTATAACAGTGGTAGCCAGTAATTTTTAGATTATTTCGTTTAGTTAGTCGTGTTTCTGTCAGTAATACAACGTGTTCGTTCGAATGCCGTTAGATTTCCATAGGAGGATAGAAAAGGAATTCTTGGATTGGGAAATCATGATGTGTGAGATGTTAGGGTAGTTTTGGTGACCAGGTTGGTCCTTCTGACCAGAATATGAGTGGTGTAATGAGGGTGCTAAATTGTGAGAAGAAAAAGTGAAATAAGGTGTGCAGATCATTTATGATGGCGAAGTCAGGACGTTTGAAATAATTCCCTCCTAGGTAGGGGGATGCGGTTTTGGTTGTGACTCGTCTTGTCTGGATTGATTCTGAGTTGATTGTGTCATTCGAGCGTTGGACAGTCTTGGCTCGACAACTTTTGAGGGTGGAGGTACCACTTTTCGAACCTGAGCTGCAGTCTGTGGTTGACGAGTAGGCAGGGTCCGCTGTTTCAGCTCCTTGTACACCTGACAGCCCTTGTAGTTGGTGGGGTGATTTTTTTGGCACAGCGCACATGTAGCTGGATGTTACGGGATTTTGGGCAGCTCGTACTGATGTGAGCGCCTCCACATTTGACGCATCTTGGAGAGTATTCACATTAGTCTTTTGTATGACCATACTGCTTGCAGTTGTGGCATTGAACTATTTCTCGACGAGGATGTGGCTTCTCGACTCTTACTGTACAGTGGCAGAGCGAGGTCAAGCTGTAGATCTCTTGCACGTTGGGCGTAGGCGCCAGGTCCACAAAGAACATCGGCAGGGGTGTTTTGGAGGCAGAGGTCTCTCCTTTCTGGGGTCGGCTTATGATCACGTTTATGGCGTTTCTGACACTGAATCCCAAGTAAGTCAACTCCTCCTTGATGAAGCCCGGGGAAGCTGTGTAGTGGAAATAACGAATCCTCACTCTTACTGCCCTTTCTTCTTTAATCTGGTAAGTGTGGTGCTGCGCATTCGTTTCCTTAAGGAATTGGATGATTTTTTTATAGGTGACTTGTTCAGGTGGCAGAAATTATCCAATTATCCAGCCCGTCAGGGATAATTTTGGTATTTTGCTACCTGTTGATCTACGAGTATCTGCCAGGCCCCACTCGCTCATTCAGCTGGGAACTCATCGGTCTGAAGTAATTTAAATTTAAAAAATATTGGCGGTAGTCCTATTACTCGAGGGCCTGCTGAATATTCTTCCCTATTTTCGCCTTCTACGTCCTAAAGGGCTTGGAAGGGGTTATGAGTGCCGAAACGCGACTATGTGCGCTCTAATTCTCCTCCTGAAGCNCGATGAATATATATCGTTTTTTTTTATTATTTCTATTTCCTCTCATGAATTGTTTAAAATTTACGTGGGATAAAATACCACAACCAAATAAAATATTTAATATATATTGTCTTATGCACGGAGGAGCTGACATTGTCATTTACTTTTTTTTTAATTGATTTTAAATTAATTTTTAAAAAAGTAAATAACGAGAGTCATTTAAACAGCTTGACAATGTCAGTTCTTCCGAGCATAAGACGATATATATTCGTCGGCCTCGGAGGTTGGACTTTCGACACTAGTGCGGGGAATTTAATAACTTATCAGACTGGTCCCGGTAGCATAATTGGTAAATGCACCAGCCCAGATAGCAGGAGATCCAGGTTCGAGTCCTAGCTGGGACAGTTAGATTTTTTATTCTGTTCCCTTGCATTAAAAATTAGTGAGAATTTTTTAATATTTGTTGATGTTTTAGTATACATTGTATCTTTAGGGTTGTTAACAGAATTACAATTCCTTAAGGAAAATAAGAAATAGGACAGCCAGTAAGTAAAACAAATAATAATTTACAATATGTAAATGAGTAAATAACAAGGAAATGTGTAGCATGAACAAACGTATCTACTTCCTTGCCAGGCAAAACTGAAATATGTCCACTTTGCCGCCCTGGCAGGAAAAGTGAAGTATGTCTGGTTTGGAGGAGGAAGTTCCGCTGTTGACTAGATGTTGGCTGTCCAGTGGTAATTGTTAACATTCCTGAGGGTCTGGACATTTTCGGATGACGCCTTCAACTTTGAGACCTTCACTATACCACAGGCTTGCCCGGACGAATCTTTTCACAATTGTACACACTTTTCACTAAATGAATTATTTTTCTGTGATGTTATATTTTTATTATTTGTGTTGCATTATGTAAATTTTTTTAAACTTATTTTTAAATTTCAGAAGCTTTCATTTTTTAGAATAATTTCTTCCTTGTTCACTTTTTACTATGTTTCTCAAATATCATTATTTATGGCTATTTGAATTCTAACTTCCTTCCAAACTCCTCAGAGATAATATATTTTGATAATTTTTTCCCTCAATTTATTCACTGTTCCTTTTACACGCACAATTCTACACATCACTCACCATTTTCCAACACTTGGATAGACATCATTGAATCCTCTGAAAATCTCATTTATTCATTCCAACATCCTTGCTCCTATCCAATCATGATATAATTCAGCTATCCTATAACTTAACCACTTTAACATTCCTTCCTAAATAAGTATCCTTTCAAAAAAGTAATTGTGACACCCTTATCTGTCACCCCCCTGCTCAGTGGATGAAAGAAGAGGCTCGGGAACTAAGAAGGGGTCGAGAAGCTGCCACATTTTAAAACTTTTCACTACAAAATTCAATACTATAATCTTCAAAATATAGCATGGAAAACAGCCATCATAAAGTATCTAAGTAAAATCCCTACTCCTTACTCACTAAATGTTTTTTTTACGAAAATCCATAATCTCAAATCTCTCCAAACCACTTGAGAAACTAACTCAAATCAATTGCCACACTTTCTGGAAAACAACCAGCTCATCGATCCTTTACAAACGGCCTTCCAGCCAGGAATTTTCACTCAGTCTGCTTTAGTGTAGATCCCTTCTAATGTTTAACATGCGTTAGAAGAGCAAAAAGTCACAATCCTCATCTTATTGGACTTCTCAAAAGCTTTTGTTACTGTTGACCACTCCATACTCATACACAAATTTGGAAAGCTATACTTCTCTAACAGTACGCTCCTTTGGATCATTCTTTCCTGTTGTGACGTTCCCAAGTTGTTTCCATTCCAAAAAAAAAAACTTATCTACTTCCCTTCCCACTCCTGCAGGAGTCCCTCAGGGCTCTATCTGTTCGCTACCCTTTTTTGTTCTTTCATTAATAACCTCCCTGCCGCTATCCAGTATTGTTCTTACCATCTTTATGCTGATGGTTTCTAACTTTGCCATTCCTTTCCCCCTATTGAACTGAGTACGACAGTGAATTTGATACAAAGCGAGCTAGACAAAATCAATAATTGGGCTGTTCAAAACAGATTATGTTTGAATGTGGTAAAGTCAAAGACAATTGTATTAGTTGTCCCCCCCTCACCCTTCCTCCCCCCCACGGTGTTTTTCAGAAAAATTATATTTCGTCTTAGTCATGGAAATGTGAACTTAGGGACAGCACGTCCTCTCTCGTCTTCATGATGGGCAAGTGTGGTAAATTACTGTTTTAATGTTATTCAATTATTTTTTTATTACTGAATTTTACCTTTAATAACACTCCACTTTCTCTTCCTCAGTTGGAATTCTCAGTGAAACCTTTGACCAAAACCTCTCCTCGACGCTTTACATTTTCCAAATATCATGTCGCTGTTTTGTAACTCTTTGACAATTCAAACATTCTGCTCTTTTCCTACCTAGGTCCATGTGCCAACTCCTTGTTTCTTCACTTATTCTCCCCCACTAATGTTGTATGGTGTAAAGTGATGTCTTGGGTGAAGCCCACCATCAAGCCTATGATAAACTAAAGCATCCCTTAAACAACTGTTTCATTAGGTTCGTCCTCGGCTCACCCAGGAATTCCAGGGTAACCAGCCTGTATACAGATTTAAAAGGGTTATTTCCTTCCTACCGCAGACTTTACTTCCTTGGTTCCACCCTCTATAATACTGTCTCCATTACAAGTCTTACATTACAATTGCTCTCTTATGAACTCCTCAGTCCATTCACGCCATACTAGATCCCGTACCTCTAATTTGTACACTCCCTTTAAAGAACTGCTTCTTTTCTCTTTCCTAGCTTGTGCAGCTAGCCTTTGGAACTCTCTACCCTCAAATATTCGACGTGCTCCTTCTCTTTCCATATTCAAATCTCTTCTCTTTCAGCATTTCCTTTTCATCCAAACTGAATCTTCTTAGCTGAGAATTTCACTTGTTAAAGATTGAATGAATGTTGTGCGTGTGGAATATATGTAAACTAATCAAATTAGTGTGAATAGGTGTATTCGTTAGATGTGTACTTCACAGCAATATTGTATTTCTGATTGTTATTAAAATTTGTATCCTCATCATTATAGAACAAAGATTTGTTTTGAGCATCTTTGAACATTAGAAAAATGATAAAATATAATTTTACATCCCAAAAAGGATAATAAAAGGAACCACATGTTGACATCACTTATGAACCGTGACTTAAAGGTTCATATGTGGTGTCCGATGAAGATAATTAAGATACGAGATATATAGAGGGTGGGAAGTAAGAGGATTTTTGAGAGAAATACAAAGATAAGCAACAAGCCCTACAACTAGTGAAGTTTGCGATACATGACCAGTAATTGGGAAAAGACAATAATCTAATTAAACAACTAGTATATGATAGATAGTCATACACGAACTATCCATTTACAACAAATAGAGAACTAACTACTTTCAAAAAATCAAAAATATACCGTCACCAACAAAGTGCATGTAAGTGGAAGCTGTCCTACGATAAAACCTCAATATCAAGCTCAATGATCAAGGAGTTTTAGTCCCAAAATTTAATCTTCAAACCATTAACATATCTTTGATATTATGAGATTATAAAGACTAATAACACAATTTACTTTTTAAAAGTAATCAATTTATAATGTCATTTGACAACAAAAAAATAAAGTATATAGATGCTGATAAACATAATTGGCAATTTTAAAATTAAATTTCAATATATGGTAACTCTTTGGAATAGTTTCAAACACTTTTAGTAAACTTTAGTTCTTTTAAATATTATGTTAAAATAAAGCTAGGTTTAAAATATGAAATTAAAATTCTTATTTTAATGGTTAATTTCACATACATCAATCAACTAGTATATAGGAGAAGACATAGGCTCACCTCCATTAAAAATACATTCAAATTTTCATCTATCACGAAGTCAAACCTCATCAATTCAAAGAAATTATTCTTTGACTTATATGTTTCTAACAGTCGTACCATTAATGGTTCTTTGTGTATACAGACAACACGTATAGCTTCTTCTATGTTACTCCAAACTTTCTTGTAGTCAAGACCTTAAGAATAACAATAAAACACTAGTATTTATACCATAATAATATAAATTGTTAAAAAAAGTGAAAACAATCATTATTTCCATACAAAATTTGTTTTATTTGTACCTTTTATTCAAAATTCAACTGAAATTGTACGAATTCCCATATCACCCCTCTACATTTTCTGATTTTCATTATTTAAACCCTTTTCAGTTGTATTATAATTCACTAATAAATTAGGAAACTTTGAAGTTACAAATTTTCTCAATTGATTGGAAAATTTCTTTAAATCCCTGCTAAAAAAAAACTTAAACATTAGGATGTAATGTTTAGGTAAAGAATACTTAATGCAGCTTGTAGTTTTCAAGAATAACTATAATATAATAATCATTAATTATTAATTTATAATTCAATCTTAGTTTTATATATTTGAAAGCTCTAAGGTTTTTTCAGGGAAAGATTGAGAAAATAAAATATAGGAGGAAATATAACAATAGCCTTGGGACATTAAAGCATTTACACATAATTTTCTGAAGAAAGCCTAAACTATTAATCCATCAAAAATCAAATTAGACTGGAGCAGAGAGTAGCAAGATAGATAGTTCTTGTAAGATGAAAATAAGGATGAATAGAAAGGATAGTGATAAGGAAGAAGAAGAAAAATCAGAAAATATAGAGCCCTGAGCTAATCAAAAAGTTTAAGTTTCTGATATGACAAATATGACAAAATTGATAAGATATATATTTAAAAGGAGAGTTTTTTGACCGTAGATATTATTATTAGATGATAGATTATTATAGATTATTAGATTTTTTTTTTAAATACATTTTTTTTAAATTTGTATTTTTTTTGGATCAACCTTGACCGAACCCCTACTAAACATCTGATATATATTTAAGTTTCTTCTAAGGCTGGGTGCTGACTTACGCAGGGTATCCAATGTTTATTTTTATACAGCTTAGTTAAAGGAGGTAGAATCTTAGTTTTATACAGCTTCATACAACTATCATGACAATGTTATACAGCTTCATAAAACTATCATGACGCTGGGTATGCAATGTTTATTTTTTTTTTTTTTTTATACAGCTTCATACAACTATCACGACAATGTTAAAGGAGGTAGAATCTTAGTTTAGTGGTGAAATCACCAATGAAATGAAATTTCTGATATTCCGCTCCCTTCCTACCCTACCTAATTTACCATTAATAATACTCCTATTTCCTTCCCTTCCTCAGTTAGAAACCTCGGTGTAACCTTTGACCAGAACCTCTCCTGGAAGCTTCACATTTCCCAAATATCCCGGCGCTGTTTAGCGTCTCTCCGACAATTCTGACGGTCAGCTCTTTTCCTACCCAGATCCAGCACCAACTCCTTGTTTCTTCACTTATTCTCCCATACTTTGATTATTGTTGTGTGGTATATGGTGACATCTTGGGTGGGCTTGATGATAGACTAAAGCGTATCTTAAAGTGTTGCGTTAGCTTAGTCTTCGGCTCACCTAGGCATTCCCAGGTAACCTGTATATAGATTAAAAGTGGTTGTTTCCTTTCTACCACAGACTTTACTTATTTGGTTCTTTCCTTTATAATACTGTCTCCAGATATTCTCCCTCTTACATTTATGAACTTACTTTCAACTCTTCAGTCCGTTCACGCCACACTAGATCCTGTAACTCTGATCTTTACACTCCCTCTTATAGAACTGCTTCATTTCACCGCTCTTTCCTAGCACGAGCTAGCTGCTAGGAAAACTAGCCTTTGGAACTCCCTACCCTCAAAACTTCGACGTGTTCCTTCTCTTTCCATTTTCAAATCCCTCCTTTTCAGCATCTTCTATCCATCCAAACTGAATCTTCCTAACTATGATTGTTGCTTATTAATGATTGAATGAATTTTATGCGCTTGTGATATGTAAAATAATGGAATTAGGCTAAGAAAGTGTGAAACACGGACGCACAGAAAGGTCAGCTCTAGCAGAACACTTCGCCAACACCTGCCACCACATCAAATTCGAAGACGCCTCAATACTGGCCCGGGAAAGCAACTACTATCGACGAACCATCAGAGAAGCCATCGAAATAACCAAGAATCCGAAAAATATCAACAGAGAAGACGGATACAGATTGAGCAAAAACTGGAAACCAGCGCTAATTGACAAGAGGATCCAACCAATCAGTGACCAGCTACCTGACTACTCCAGAGACCAGCCACCA
>KZ807273.1:479361-499235 GCA_000696205.2 Oncopeltus fasciatus | reverse complement strand
AAGAGCATGCAGTTGCAAAAATCTCTCGTCACGGTGGGAAGTTGACCTCGGACGGCCTTGTCCGACTCTTCTTGTATGCCCTCCAGTTCGACGGTGCCTATTAAGCACCCTGGACACTACGGATTGTGACCGTTGGAGCCGTTGCGCAATATGCCTTTGAGAAAACCCTTCTTCACTCAAAGTGCTTGAAAACTTTCAATGCTCTTCTGTTGGCCATCACAACGTTCTTACTAAACCCACAAGTAAAAACTAAAGTCTCTTAAATGTTAGAAAATCTTCAATAAGATGAATCTTTGCTAACAACTTAACCATTTACTGATAGGAAGAAAGAAAAGAAGTGGATTAACTGACCCTTTTCTCCACAAACGGGTGGGAATTTAAACAGGTACAGGATTAACTGGATAAGATACAACACAAAGTCCAGTCTGGGGCAATGGAATTTCTATTTTTATCTCTTATGCAATAATAATATAAATATTTGTAAGTGATCCTTTAATTTTGTCCGGCAGTGTAGGATAATTAAGACTGAAGAGTTTATAGAATTGAAAGAAAATGAAAATGTGGGATTTCTATAAAATCCTATCTCATCTTCCCTTCCCACTCCTGCAAGAGTCCCTCAGGGCTCTAATTGGTCCGCTACCCTTTTTTATTCTTTCATTAATGACTCCCTGCTGCTATCCAGTATTGTTCTTACCATCTTTATGTCAACGATTTCTAACTTTACCATTCCTTGCCCTACTCAGAACAGAGTGCGGTAGTGAAGTTGATCCAAAGTGAGCTAGACAAAATCAATAACAGAGCTGTTCAAAACAAATTATATTTGAATGCGGCATAGTCAAAGGCAATTGCATTAGGTTCCATTCCCCAATTAAACTCCCTTCCTAACCTACTTAATTTTACCATTAATAATACTCTTATATCTTTCTCTTCCTCATTTGGAAACCTCGGTGTAACCTTTGACCCAAACCTCTCTTGGAAGCTTCACATTTCCCAAATATACTAGCTCTGTTTTGCATCTCTTCGACAATTCTAACTCTCACTTTTCCTGTCCAAGTCCACGCACAGACTCCTTGTTTCTTCACTTATTCTCCCCTACTTTGATTATAGTTCTGTGGTGTACGGCGGTGTATTGGGTGGGCTTGATGATAGACTAAAGCGTCTCTGTTTTAGGCTCATCTAGGAATTCCGGGCTGAGTATACAGATTTAAAGTGGTTCTTTCCTTTCTACCACAGACTTAACTTCTTTGGTTCTTACCTTTATAATACTGTCTCCAGATATTCTCCCTCTTACATTTATGAACTTACTTTCAACTCTTCAGTCCATTCATGCCACACTCGATCCTGTATCTCTGATTTTTACACTCTCTCTTATAAAACTGCTTCTTTTCGCCACTCTTTCCTAGCTCGTGCAGCTAGACATTGGAACTCCCTACCCTCAAATATTCTACTACTCTTTCTCTTTCCATATTCTAATCCCTCCTTTTCTCCTATCCATCCAAACTTAGTCTTCTTAGCTGTGAATTATACTGCTAGTTAATGATTGAATGAAGGTGTGTGGAATGTATGTAAATTAATCAAATTAGTGTGAATAAAAGTGTGAGTTGGTGTATTTGTTAAATGTGTACTTCACATTGCATTTTATTTCCTAAATTGGTTATAAGCTCACCCTTTCTTTTTTATTTTCCTTTCCTTGATCATATTGTTATGGATTAATAACTTACAATGTCAAGAAATCGTTATTTTTGTTCAAGTATTTATTTAATTTTCACCACTTCCTTTCATGAATACTTATTTGTTTTGTTTATTTACATTAATGTATATTTTTTTAACCAGAAAAGGGCTTTTGCAAAATTCACTTAATGTTATTCTTGAATTACACTTGAATGTTATTCCCCCTTGTGGACTGTTAGTCCCAGAATAAAGTTTTTTTTTTTTCTTTCTTTTAAGACCCACAGGAAAGTAGGCATTAGCAGTACATTTCGTAGACACCATCAATCAGATTCAGTTTGAGAATTTCACCACCCTAGCTAGAGAGACAACTACTACAACTGAACAATTATAAAATCTATATAAACTGTGAAAACCCCAAATAATGTTAATAGAGAAGAAATATATACTTTAAATCAAAACTGGAAACAAGCATTACCTGGCAATCAAATCAATACAGGTAACAGCAATTACAGAAACCAGACACCTCTGGAAATGAAATGATAAAAGCCAACCAATGTGATGGCAGGTTTAACATAGATCCGGCTCACAGGCAGGCAAGCCTCCTAGACCAAGCTACTATTAGCTGTAGTCACTCTCATTTTCTATTCAGCCCAGAAGAAGCCATCACAGGCAGGCCAAGAAGAAGAATCAATGAATATTTTGGGAACTGCGGAAGTCTGCGTGATCATAATAATAATAATATTAATTATAATTTTTGTTGCTTATGCTATTGTTGGAGATATACACAGTAGTCTTTACTTTTGTTATTTGTACTTATGATTCAGGGACTAGGTTCGTATATAATAGGAAAATTCATTTTAATTTCTTTACTATTGATAGTTCAATAAAAAATAATAAAAATTTTTTGAATATCGGATTCCTATGTTAAGCAAATTTATTCTTTCTAATAATTACCTTTATCAGACATATATGAATTAAAAGAGTCCTTCATAGAAAACCCAAACTTTTTGTAATAATTTTTCAAAGAAGGAACTTCCCATGTAGGTAAATAGTCATCCCCTATTACATATTTATTAATATTTGATGGATCAAAGGGATGATACTTCTCAGTGCAATATCTAAAACAATAAAACAAATAATCATATTAATGCGACATAACAAATGTGTATTCATAAAAATAAAATAAATACAAAACATAAGTTTTAATTATAAGGTAATATAAAATATTTCTAATTATTATTGTTTCAATTAAAATAAAAACTGCAACCCCAATTAATTACTTTCATTAAAACAAGTATTATATGATGGGATTACTTGAATTCATGATCTAGTAATACTAAATGGCTTGGATACATTGAATGTAATAATTTCAAAACTTTACCAATCTCAAATGCATCGATATGATCACCTGTAGTTTTAATCTGTAAACTTCAGTAGAATATAGTCCTTTCAGATATTAATATTCACTTTTCAACTTTTAAACACATAAGTATACCAAAAAAGTAATCAAGGAATGCAAAGTTATGTCTTTTCAAGATCCTGAAACATTAGATAACTCCTTTACCTAAAAATTATTCAGAACCTTACCTGAGCAAAAAACATTATCCAAGCTTTTAAAAAAGTGAGTAAATTCAATTTTAATCTTCATTGAGACAATCTGATAGCTAAGATTCTCTTCCTTACATCCTATTTGCAACTTAAGAGTATATGAATAATGGCAACAAGTAATTATTACAATTAATGAGAGGGAATAGAAAAAAAAATCTATCTGTCCCAGCCAGGACTCAAACCTGGATCTCCTGCTTGCCGGGCCGGAATGTTTCCGTTACACGGCAAGCAGGAGATCCAGGTTCGAGTCCTGGGTGGGACAGATAGATTTTTTTATTCTATTCCCTCTCATTAATTGTTTAAAATTTATGTGGGATAATAAACCACAACCAAATTAATATTTATAAAGTAATTATTACAGTTTACTATTATAGACTTCTGAGGGCCTTAAAGAAACAGAGCAAAATTAGTGAAAACTCAATTTTTCATTGATGCCATCAATCACCCAAAGAAAATTAGAGGAAGTGTTAATTCAAAGAAATCAAACATCAGAAGTTATCAAAATAATTGATAATTGATTTTTACACATTATGGACAATATGTCATTGGCATATTTATCTTTGGCTGATTTTTTTTTTCTCTTTATTTATTATCTAAATGATATCAAAATTAATTATATCAAAACTAAATTTAACTTGGGTTGACTCCTTGAAAGGCCAAGAGTAGACATGCAGCAACACATGGAAGGCTCTACTAATGACTAATGATGAATAATTTTTTTACCATTTATTTATTTATTTTAGTATCAATTGTATTAGCAGTATTTTTTAAACAATGTAATTATTGTATTTGTATTGTATTTTTTAAACAAATAATTTTACAATTTAGGAACAAATTGTATACAAATTTTCAACTCTACAGATAGTTCACGTCACACAAGATCTTGTACCTCTGATCTTTACACTCCCTCTTATAGAACTGCTTCTTTTTACCACTCTTTCCTGGCTCGTGCAGGACTTTGGAACTCCCTACCCTCAAATATTTGACGTACTCTTTCACTTTTCATATTCTAATCCCTCCTTTTCTCCTATCCATCCAAACTGATTCTTCTTAGCTGTGAATTTCACTTGTTAATGATTGAATGAATGTTGTGTGCATGTGGATTGTATGTAAATTAATCGGATTAGTGAGAATAAAAGTTTGAGTTGGTGTATTCATTAAATGTGTATTTCACATTTCATTTTATTTCCTAAACCGGTTATAATCTCACTTTCCTTTAGTTTTCCTTTCCCCTATCCTATTGTTATGGGTTAATAGTTTACAATGCCAGTTTCGAGGAAACATTATTTTTGTTCAAGCATTTATTTAATTATCATCACTTCTTTTTATAAATACTTTTTATTTGTTTGGTTTATTTACATTAATGTATAATTTTTGAGTTAGAAAAAGGCTTTTGTAAAATTCACTTGATGTTATTCAAGGAGACTGTTAGTCCCAGAATAAAGTTTTTTTTTTCTTTCTTTATTTCTTTAATTCAAATGTTTGGTAGAAAAACGGTTATTTAGTTCAATGCACAAAATAACCCTTTTTCTACCAAACTCAAAATAAAAATTTTTATTTTGAGCAGCTGTCATCCAATTTCTTATATCACCTTTGACACAGTTTAATCACTGCAGCCTGGGTCTCTCGACTCACAACCAGCACCCAACTATAGCACAGTTCCATTAGTATTTTCTGCAGGTTTAGTTTATCTGACATTCATGTAAGGAGTCCTGCTCACATTAATAAATAAAAACTTTGATAATTNGTGAAAAGGATTTGTTAACTAACTTATGGGTTATCCTCAGCATCTCATATAATACATAAATTAAGGAATAATGAAAGTAATTCTTATCCACTTGCTACCAAAATATTCTCAAGAGACTTGGTCATAGCTGACTTTTGTAGCGATGAAGTTAATATAGGATAGGTGATTTTCTTTTGAAAAATATTTTAAATGTATAAGTGGCTTCTGAATGAATGGAAAACCTGTGTGATTTGCTCTAAGAATTGCATCAACCAAATTTAATTCTGATAAAAATAATCCTGGAGTAGGATTGCTTGGAATTCACAGGAATTCTTTTAATAAGAATTTGTCTTATTACATTAGTCTCAAAAGATCATGGAGATCAGGGACTAAGAGAATTGTGTTATTCATGATGGCAAAACAATTTGATTAGTTAGTATATATATATAAGTTATATCCATTGTCTGTACTCACAGTTGGGCTTATAATTTTCACAAAACATTTTCCTTTTAAAAGTAAAACCTCATTCTCCTACCTTCACAGTAGTCTAGGACTCAAAACCATAAGGAGGAGGGGGGGGGGTGCTGACAAGAACCATAGTCTTTGTCTCTTGTCATGGTTGACAATCAGTCTTAGATGTCTTGTTATAGACTCCAGAGCCAGGAGAGCCTGTGATATAGCCTAATATGATCTTCTAATGGTTTATATATTATTAGCCTAAACTGTTTAACACAGTGGCCATAGTCTGAATTCCTGATTTTCTGACAGCTTTTCCTTGTTGGAATCAACAAACAGATCAGTTTGCTTTAATCCATATTCACTACATTTTTATTCCCCAAATTCCATGGACTAAAATCCTGTTGTTGACTTTCCACACTTGAATCCACATTGGTAATGTCCAATTTCCTGCTTGGCAAATGGGAGAACCTTAGATCAGTTACTTAGGGCAAAGGCCAAGAGTAGCCATGCAGCAACACATGGAAGGCTCTACTAACTAATGATGTGTGATTTCACCTCCATCTGTAGTATGGGGGTGCATGAAGTGTGGTGTTGATACTGAGTGTACTCTGTGAGTGTCAGTATAAATGTCCCCCAGCCTGGAGGGCCAGTGGTCGATTGCAGTTGGCATCTGACTGGACATTGCCATTTAACAACTGGGACCGCCACCTACCCACACCCAATCCATGAATTATAATTTTGTTTGAGACTAACAGACAATGATATGAAAGAAAGAGTTTTATATCAATTGTGGCTTCACAATCCCAGAATGAGTGAGTGAATTACTATTACAAGCTAATAGTAATAATGAACTGTGAATTACTATTACTATTAGATTTTAGGTTAAATAAGTACCTGGTACTTATAATGGTACTTATGCTATTAGAAGTCTATCTGAATTTATTAAAGTCTTTTTATTTGGACGAAGTATTTTATTCAATTTAAGGCTTTAACAGTTAATATTATTTGTTTTAAAAATAAAAATTTTAATTTAATTTAATTTTGTACAGATAATGACAATTTTTAAAATAAATTTGGATTATACTAAGTATTTAATTCATAAGAAGGAGCATGAGTAGCTTCGGTACTGATGGTTTTTTTTGTTTTTTTAAAGATTGGGTACGAATAGGAGAAACCAGATTAACATAACAAATGAGATGGATGCCACAACTCTTTAATTCCCAAGTAATGTTATCATTACATATGAAATATCATTCGAGTATCCCCCCCCCCCCAAGATACTTCAAGCAGTTAAAATTAAGTGGTAAATTATTTTATATACTTGAGCAGAGTTCTAGAACTAATACTTGTGCTAACAGCAAATACTGTCTTATGACACTATTCCTGGAAGAATTCAATAGTAGCATTACTTAAAATGTTTGTATATTCTGTGACAGGTCAGGGAGTTTAGCAGGAAAATTCGTGAGCCTGTTTTAAAGCAAAACATTTTGATGGAGCCCTCTTTGACTGAAGCAAGCAGGGTGCCAACGTTTTAGATGTGCCTACTGATCTAAAACCTGTACAGGTTGTCTAGATCCACAATATCTCAACGTCTTTTCCTGGGGAAATTGAAGAACATTACATATCCATTTACGTATCACTAACCTCACCTGATTATACTGACTATCCCGGTCAAATGACGCATTGCCTTCTATTGTCATTCTTTTTAAACACCCAAGTCGAAAACATCCAAAAAAATGATTAGTCTCATTTGGTTTTTCATTAAACCTCAACTCATATTTTTCCAATTTTTCTCAATGACGAACCTACTTCTTTAAAAAGAAAAAAAAAATTCTGAAATTAATAAAGAAAGTCTGCTACCTCTTGTCTGCAGTGCGTTGGCAGACACACTGTCTATTTGTGTGTTTGTGAATATACTTATTTATGCTGCTTCAGAATCCATTAAAAATTAATAATAACTTTAGTTAGTTTTTAAGTAATAATCAGTGATGAACAATTTTTTTAAAACTGTCTGAATCCAGAGCCTGCCTTTGCACTAAAATTTGTTCAGTATTTAGTTAGCAGGGAAGATGGTGCGAATGGGCGTGGATTAAAAACACCAACAAGACCCACACATTTTAATAATGTAATTTACTGATTGAAAATTTGTATACACAATAATTAGAGAAGTTAGGAAAATCCTATTTATACCTACACACGCATCCTCTACCTTGTGGGGGAAGTGAAGTAGCCGAAAACAAAATCAATAAATATTTCATATGCAATAATTTCATATTTCACTTATTGCAATTTTTATGAAACTCTTAGTTCGCTTTATGACATTTTTATGATTGTGTTATTCGCACAGCTATCATCTCCACACTTATGAACTCTTTACAATAATCTTGGGCTTATTCTCGCTAAATAAAATAATTTATACTTGAACAGGAATTTTGATTTAGGCAAAAAATCATTTTGCATATTTTAATTTTTTTATTTTATAGGAGTTAATTTAAGATTTTAGATGATTTACAAGAAAATCTGTCGTGTAAACAAAGGGGCAAAACATTGTTATGTAACAGTCAGGGACTGAAAATAATACTCTAATTTTGTAAGTGTCAATCAATTTTGGAAAATTGAAAATATATTCCTATAAATCATTCTAGACTCTAAGATGTTTTATCTGGGAGACAATAAATTAAAATAAAATGTATTTATGATTGAGTGATGGTTCTTACAATTCTACTATACTAGTCGAACCCAATGTACTATACATTAGAAAAACCCCTGATAAAGTCTTCAGATATAGCAAACAAATACAATACTTTTATGCCATAAAATAAAAACTTAGGCCATATAAGGAGGATAGAATTCGGAATTGGTAAGTTACATTCCGCAGCATGCAGTAGTCAAAGCATCTATTAGTAAATGACGTTTTGAAGGTAGTGTCATGACCAGTAGTTTAATCTCATTGAATGATTGTCTTGATTCAGGTTAAAAATTAAATGATGAAATTTGTGGTCATGTTGAGATTTCGCATGCAAAGCATAGCATTAGTCACTTATATTTGTAAAACGTATAGAATGGTTAATATTACATTCCAAAATTGTGTTTATCAACATATTTTATTCAGATTTAGTAAAACAGAGCCCCTGAGTGAAAAGGATTTGTTAACTAACTTATGGGTTATCCTCAGCATCTCATATAATACATAAATTAAGGAATAATGAAAGTAATTCTTATCCACTTGCTACCAAAATATTCTCAAGAGACTTGGTCATAGCTGACTTTTGTAGCGATGAAGTTAATATAGGATAGGTGATTTTCTTTTGAAAAATATTTTAAATGTATAAGTGGCTTCTGAATGAATGGAAAACCTGTGTGATTTGCTCTAAGAATTGCATCAACCAAATTTAATTCTGATAAAAATAATCCTGGAGTAGGATTGCTTGGAATTCACAGGAATTCTTTTAATAAGAATTTGTCTTATTACATTAGTCTCAAAAGATCATGGAGATCAGGGACTAAGAGAATTGTGTTATTCATGATGGCAAAACAATTTGATTAGTTAGATCTTTGCAATCTTTTTCTTCTTTCCCCAGGCTTTATTGATGAAAATATGATAAGAGTTGGTCAAGTCAATGTTGCACGTAGACAGCAGTGGATTACTTGTCTTGAAAGGCTTCATTTACTTTCCCGTATTAAGGTTCTTCACTTAGGTGGAATGATATGTGTACATTTTAGTGATACCTAACAATTTTTTTAAATGAAAATTTGCATGATTATACAATGACACGAGAGTAGACCCGTGGTCTAAGAGACTGGGAGTTTGTCACTTTTTTTGGCTAATACTTTTATTTGTGCCTATCAAAACCTTGACTGTTCTTCATCTCAAACTACTAGGAGCTCAATTTTAAAGAATTTATTAGCTTAAGTTCATTAATCCCTGACTTCATTAGAAAAGACATACCTGATTTTAGTTAGACAAAATCCTCAGAGGTATTGAATTTGATTAATACTCCTTCTCACAAGCTGAAGATACCTAATAGAGTTGTGGATATCACTGATTCTCTGTCATTGTAATAAAATGATATCTTAATAATCCCAATCACCGGGTGGAATTTGAGAGAAAGCAGCAAAGTACACTAAAGATGCCCGCAAAATACCATAGGTAAGAAAAACTAAACATTGAGGTAACGATAAATGAAAACATTTTACCATATCCTATCCCTGCTCTCTAGAACAAACTGATTTTGTGTTACCTGAATTAAACTTGACTAGAGAAATTAGTGTGAGAAAAGGCTTAAGGCTACATCGTTAGCCAATGAATAAGTTCCCTTTCTTATCTCCTTTTTAATGATAGTTGTGGATATTGGTATTTTGTTAATTAAGCAAATATTGTATTTGAAGAATTATTTTTTAGTAATATTAGAATTATTATTATTAGTAATATTTGTAGAATTATTATTAAGAGAGAACTTTATTTGTATATTTATCTTATTAATCTTCTTAGATAGTTTTGGGCTTCTTTATCTTTGGGTCTCTTTCACAAGGCTAAAAGTTCTTGATGCCTCCTTCAAGGTGGAGAGGGCGGGTGATCCCAACCTTTATATTACACTTCAGACAAAGGAGTAAGTTCTAAAGTGTTATTATTTTTTATATGTTTGACCTAGTATTAATGCAAATTTGAAGTTTTTCCTGAGTTTTTTTTTCTTCTCTATTTTTGTCTTTAATGTGGGGTAATTCCGAACATGCCAGCTACAGAATGTTTTTATCAATGTACTATTTTAATAACTTCTTTTTTTTTTTTTTTTCCAGGATCTGGGGAGTAGTTTAGGGACATGTAGTTCAGGTACAATACACTTAGCTCTCCTTGGAATCCCATGGAGAGCAATGTATTCAGACATTTACCACACTCAAGTGGTGAGAAACACTGGAAATAAATCTGGAGTTATATTCCATAGAAATAAACATGATGATTTAGTTACCATGGAGCTGAAGCCTCTCTCCCCCATCACCCATTTGTTTTGATCAAGGCTTGAAATTTAGGTTCGGCTTTTGGTGAAACGTTTCAGACGTTGGTGAAAATAAAAATTTTTCAAATCAGTTTCTAATTCTTTAGCTCCCAAGACCGAATAACTGGACTAACCTCTCCTCATAAAGCTGGACGGTCAACTAGATACCTCCAAATTTAAATTATAGATTTCAACTGTTTCTAGGAGAAGCCAAATTAAATATGAGAACAACTAAACAACACTAAGGGGTTTAAATCAAGGGTTAAAATAATAAAATAATTATTAATTTTAAACAGTTATACTTATCATCTTTGTAAGTATTGAGAACTGAATTTTTTCATGACTAATAGTTTAAGACTAAAAAGTCTTATTCATAAAGTATGCCTAATAATGTTGGCATAGTTTCTGCATAAAATCTATCCTTACCTCTATAGAATATTTCTGGCATTCACAAACATCCAAGATCAAGTTCATAAATCAAATTACAGTTCTATCAAGTTATGAGAAAAACAAAATTTGCACAATAATTTCACAGTTATGAAGATATAAGACAACACCAATTGACGGCTGAAGACTTCATTTCTAGTTTAAGCAAAAATCTATCATAAAAAGGCCAAAAAAAGGTCATAGTAAAAGAGTTGAATTAAATTTTTGTTGGGCAGTTTAAGAAGAAATTATAACCTTATAATAGAGCTTAAGCTGTTAAGCTGATTGCAGCTCAGGTTAAGAGTGTTCTAAAAGCTTGGGATAATGAAATACAGAAATGAGCCCAGAGAAGCAGAATAGTATTTCAAGAAAACAAGTTATACCAGTTGTATCAGTAATTGTAAATATTTTCAAATTCCTTTTAAGCTCTATGTACTGGCCACAAATTACTATTCCTCATAGTTTGAAAAAAAGTTTTTGGAACTGAATAGAGTAAAAATAATAAATATAGTAATGAAGTATTCACAATAATAACTAAATATCTTGCCAATTACACTCCTCACATAATCCTTCAGATTTATATTTTTGTGAAATATTTTATATACCTACCAAACAGTAAAATAAAAATACATACATATACACATACATACATAGAAAATTAATAAAATGATAAATAATATAAATTCATGCAAATATATGTTAGTTATATNAGATTAACATAAAAACAAAAGTTTAAAAATATTAATATGATATCAAAAATACTTTATTAAAGACCTAACCAAGATTTAAAAACTTCATAACAAAAATGATAAATAATAAACAACTTTTTAAAAAATTGAAGCAGATTATCCCACAACATAATTTTCAGAATCTGATAGAAACTAAACATCAACCATAAAATCTTTTTAAATCTTACACAAAACTGGATATCAAAAGTTCTCAAGGGTTCTACATAAAACTTGATATCAAAAATTTTCAAGGGTTCTACATAAATTAAAAGAAAAATATAAAGCACCAAGTTTTCATTTGTTAATCACTGCTGAAACAAACTAAAATTTACCCCTTTTTGAAATGATTGATTAGGAGTGATAAAAAGTGGATCATGTAAGACAATATTGTAGAAAAAAGTTTGTGGTCAAAGCCCAGAGAATCTTCTCAAGCCTGTATTGACACCAAGAAAGATTAAACCTAAATGGTGGGATTGGAAAGAAATAACTCATTATCAGCTGCTTTAACCTGACTGAACCATAAACTTAGACTAATGATTGAAGCAGGTAATTAAAGAAAAATGGCCAGAACTGATCCCTAAGAAAGTTGTTTTTCAACATGACAATGCTAGACCACACATATCTTCAGTGACACAAAAAAAAATTGGAAGAGCTTGGGAGGGATGTTTTGTTGCATCCACTGTCTATACAGTCAAATGTGGGAGAGAGACGGTGATATCCAGACTATTCTAGATCTCACCTTCTCTCACTCACATTTGTTTCATTCTCTGCAGAACTTTCTTAACTATGTAAAGCTGGCATCAAAAAAGGCTTGTGGAAATCACTTGGCTCAGTATTCATCCTAAAAACTCATGATTTCCACAATGATAGAATAGTGGTTTTGTCAGAAAAGTGGCAACGGTAAATAATCAAAAGGGTGCGTGTGTGTGTTCAGTCACGGTTCAGTCTTACAGTCTTTGAGATTGTAACTAGTTGGCCAGTTTTTTTCAAGTTAGTTTTCTTAGACATGTGTGAGGTAATGGAGAGCATATAACTCTCTATCATTAATAAAATAAATTAAGCCAACAAAATTCAAATGTTATAGTGATATCTGCAAAGGGAAAACTACTAAATGGGAAGGAAAATTAGCTTTAAGCCAGCATTGGTTAGGTTTTGCGATCAATTACTGAGTAGTTGGCAAGCCAATTTCAAATAAATTTAAAGAAGCTTTTACATTGTAAATTTATAATGGGTTATACTTCAATTTTTTTATAAGCTAAGGATAATTCAGATTTAATTATTGCAGTAAGCCAAACATTTGGCGAACTTAATATGTAAGGGGTTTCACAATTGTAATAAAGAATACTTTTTTTTCCCTCTTATTCTTTCATTTTTCATTCTTGTTAATTGTCAAAGACATTTTGATAAGAATAATTTAATAAAATTATTAAAGCTGCCAAGATAAAGAGAGAAATAATTAGATTAGATTAGGTTTATGCAATGTCATAGGAAATATGTCTCTTTCACAAGGCTAAAAGTTCTTGATGCCTCCTTCAAGGTGGAGAGGGCGGGTGATCCCAACCTTTATATTACACTTCAGACAAAGGAGTAAGTTCTAAAGTGTTATTATTTTTTATATGTTTGACCTAGTATTAATGCAAATTTGAAGTTTTTCCTGAGTTTTTTTTTCTTCTCTATTTTTGTCTTTAATGTGGGGTAATTCCGAACATGCCAGCTACAGAATGTTTTTATCAATGTACTATTTTAATAACTTCTTTTTTTTTTTTTTTTCCAGGATCTGGGGAGTAGTTTAGGGACATGTAGTTCAGGTACAATACACTTAGCTCTCCTTGGANATAAGAAAAATAATAATTTTAGAATATAAATTATCAAGTATATCATAAAACAAATTCTAATTCATGCCCCCGATAAATCCTATATGGACCCTAAAACTTTAAAATTTTAAGCTTGCCTAGTATGTGGCCAAAAAATGAATCAAACAGGCCCTCTGGAAGGACAATGACTCCTTAACTTCCAGGGGGAAAGAATTCAACTCTTTGAAACCTGCAACATGAATGCATTTTTAAGTAAATTCGCTTCATAGATAACTGCACCACTCCAGCATACCTTTTATTCCTCATCCATGAGGATCTGTCATAGAAAAATCTTTGAAGTCCAGTATTAAACATTTTTCGGGTTAAACATAAGAGATTCAACCTCTTATTTTCTCGAATTGTAAGCCAGCTCAGCTATAAATATTTCTGGGTGGTATGTACAGTCCAATGCGTACCATATACAAACCTAATAGAAAAATTGATCCTAATATCCTCCATACTGCTAATATCTATGAAGAACAAATCAAAATACTAGACCAGAGAGAGAACCAATAAGGAAACCAACCTTGCCTTTACAAGTTATTATAAATAAAAAAACTTTACCCATGACACCCGCAGACTGGTTCCATCAAGTCAACATAGTAACAGTATTGCATCCATTTTTCCAACCAGCTTAGGTAATCTACAAGAAGGACAACCAGATCATCCACAAAGAGTAACTAACACTGGTGGAGAAGCCATACTCGTTCTTCTAATATTTTCCTTCCGCTTTTTCAGAGCTGTCTGGATAACATTTAAATAGAGCAGGGGACAAGGTGTAACCCTGCCTCAGTCCCTTGGTGATTCTCACTAACTGTAAAATGTGCCTTCCATCCTTGCATTCACACTCCATTATCTTGGTATAAAATCCTGACAAGCCCCGCAGTGCTTTGCTTTATCTCTCCATTCTCCAGATATTCATATAGATATTCTCTTTGCTGTCTTAATGTCATCCATCCCATCCATTAATATTATAATAAACTTTCAAAACAAATAGTTTTGACTATACTATTTGACTGACTTTTTTTTAAATTGTTACTCATTCTCAAAATATGAACAACCAGTAACCTATTGCTACTCTCTTGTTACCAATAATCAATAGTGCATTACACTATCCTCCATCCGCGAATAGGCAAGAACAAATGATGCTCTCTACAAGAGATTGAACAGGGCTACGGTCTTCCATCTTCTATTTTCTTCCTCTTGTAGGCGTTAGGTTACATCTGGCAAAACATTTCCAGTAGTCTGACACTCCTGGTACTGAGAAACCAGATGTCTGATTCTCCATTTGAACAGGATGATTCTTAAGATAATCACCTAATTAAAGCAGGTGCAAAGTTTTAACACATATGAAAAACTGCACTTGAAAAGCTCTATTGGTATGACCCCAGGACCATGGACTTTCCCATTTTTGCATTTCTGCCTTAACTCTCTTTTTTGTGTACAATAGTGCTTGCATTAATAGTCCCTGGCTCTTCCACAAAGGTAATTCCAGTCTCCACTCCATCATTTTCTTGCCATAGTGCTCCTTCTGCTGGCTTAATGGAATCAGCATTGAACCTGCTAAACTTTTAGTTGAAGATCGCACTTCGGGATAAAACTCCAGGCATCCCACAATCAATTAAATTAAAAATGAGAGAGATAAAGAGAGAGCAACCATGGACAAGCTATTTAATTGTAATTTAATTAATAACTATTATTAAATGGGAAGTTTAGAAATAGTTTCTTCTAGAATGAAGCAAAAACCGTACATTTTGTTTTATATAGGCAATCTAGGCATCCTCTATATTATGGCTGTTAAACATTAACTATGTGTGAAAGCTACTCACAACTATAAATTTTGCTAGTACAACATTAATTATGAAAGACAAAATAAATGATAAAATTTATCAGGTATAAAGCGCATTAAAAATAAAAATAAGGGTTATCAATTGAATTTTGTTTTAACTTACAAAGTCTAGAAAGGTTTTTTTATGCTGCGGCAGTTTGAATGCTTTAGGTGTAAAAGGTAGTTCTGAAGTAGACAAATCCATTTTGTTTGTTATAAATCCAGAGCCAGGAAAATGATTTACCTAAAACAGAATATTACCAAATTTATCAATAGCACATTTGAACTAACTTTAGCTACTTCAAGGCCTTCAAAATATAAGTGTGTGTATATATACATATAACTTTTTTTATTGCTTTAATTTGTTATATATTGAAAACCCCCAATCTGATATATATACAGTCATTCAAAAAATCCTGTCATTTTTCTTCTTCTTTCTCTATCTCCTAAACGAGTCCCTGTCCGCGGCCAAACTTCTCATTTCTGCCAGAGGGGATTCGCGGTCCCGACCCAGCCTTTTGATGTACATGTTATATGTAAGTCCAGGCTTGCCTATTGGTCTATGTCCTCTCGGCCTTACCTTCATCAGACACCTGGCTCTCAGACCACTTGAGCTGGCCCTCTTCCACGACATCCCGTAGGTGCCACACTCCTAAGGTGTCCCTGATCCTCTTATTCCCCATGTACTCCATTCTGGTCTACCTGCAGCTCCCCTCAGGAACTTCATCTCTGCCATTGTAATCCTGGTGCCGTTGTCTATGAGCTCCCAGCTTTTTGCATCATAGAGCAGCAAAGGGAGGAATACTGATTTAAAGATACTCAGTTTTGCCTTTTTTTTTTCCTTTTTTTTTTTTTGCAGAGTGGCCTGCGATCCTTCCAAGCTAGGTTTTCTGCAACTAGCATGATGTCATCCACAAATTCAAAGCACTGGACAATAACCAGTGTGTCATATTCCAGAATCCTACATTGGCTCTGGTAGTTCTTCAGGTGTTTTTGTAGTTTTTTTTTTTTATTCAAACAAATGTAAATGCTTTATGAAAAGAGAGATTAATTTTAGTCCAGTCCTCTTTTTTGCATTTAAGTTAACTAGTCAAAAATGATACTGGTGGAAACTTATTAGGTTAATTTTATTTCATGATTATAAACTCGGTTTAAAAGCAACTGAAGCCAAATTCATGAAAATGTAGAACATTATTATAAGAATATTTGACACCTATTAAATTGTACTATATTTTTTAAACATAAAAAATAATGAAGATATTGCTGTTCAATTTATTGCTGCAATTTAGGTCTCCCTCTCCTCTCCTCCTCACCCTCTCAGTTGAGTTCAGTCAATAAAGAAACTCGTTCAATGATTTGTGAAAAGAATCGAAATACCAAATTCAGTTTCTTTAT
The DNA here is from genome assembly GCA_000696205.2 of Oncopeltus fasciatus. NCBI lineage: Eukaryota > Metazoa > Arthropoda > Insecta > Hemiptera > Lygaeidae > Oncopeltus > Oncopeltus fasciatus. The sequence continues at coordinate 482,547 of KZ807273.1, read as the reverse complement.
TTTAAAAATTTAGAATAGTAAAGAGCTTACAAAAAATATATTGTTGCACTGATAGGTGTTAAACAAATTTTATTTAACACAAAATTCACAAATGAAAAATAAAGAACCAAATATAACAATAAAACACAAATGTAAACTTTTATAATTTCATAATTACAGAACATAGTTTGTAAATAATCCTATTTAACAAAAAATATATTTTTAAATGGTACTAACGTGAATCCTTGGTTTCTCTGAGGGACAACTACTAAACACACAAAAGTATAACAACAAAAAAAATATAAAAAATTTTAATGTTTTGAAACAACAACAAAAAAATTACAATTTTGTTAGCATGAGTGGATGTGATTTGTGAAGAATTTTTTTGGACTTTTAAAACTTTAACTTAATGTAAAGTTTTTTCCAGGGACACGGTCCAACCCGGAAAAAAAACTTTACATACATCTGATGACTGTGGAAGCCTACGTGAACAACTTTACATGTAGTGAAAATGGAAATATGTGTTTGAAAAAATGGAAAGCACAGTTTTAATTAACTTTTGAAGAAGCATTGATACTTGGATAATGTTAATATTTCCATTATTTGTTATTTTAAATCTAATTATAAGCAATATGTTTATTTTCCGATTTTTCCATTTAAGTTTTTTTTTATATACGCCACAAAACTTTGGCAGCAAGTAAAAGCTACAGGATCTGTAAATCTATTTTGTCTAATTCATCTCAATTTCCCTGGTCCCTATGACTTATCGTTTGAGCCCAAACAACTTTTAATTACAATCAAATTTTATTAATCCGAGGTGTACTTACCTAATTTAAGGCTTAAGTGGAGCAGATTCTCTGAGAAAATTGGGCTGAATGAACAAGGACTCAAAAACCACTATCTTTTAATATATTTATGAAAAATTCATGTATAAATAAAGTGTGTCTATTCCACCTTAGGGAATGTGTCGGCCGAGGCGTGGGGAGAATTTCATCACACGACCAAGACGTGGTGCGAATGGCGGTGAGCGAGAGCTCTCAGCCAAAATAGCTTCTTCTTCACGGCCCAGTCTGGGAGTGAAAGCACTCCGTTTACCTGTAGACATACAAAGCACCTTTTACACAGATAAAATGCACATGTACATATTAAAATATTTGAATTACCCCCATTTAAGTTTTTTTTAAAAACTATATTGCAGACTCATCTTATGGTTGTGGTAGGAGTTCTCGCATGTTAGACAATTAACCACCCACTAACTACAATTACTCATTATACATTTCGCCATTCAACGCGGTAAAACTTTTTTCGGAAGCACCACAACTTTTAAACAAGCTAATTGATCTAATAGAAAATTGGCGAAAAAAAATGTACGTATAAAGTAAATCAAATTTGCAAATCGGAAAATGTTGCTCGGAAAAAAGACCCATTTTAAATTTTTACAATAATGAACCTGTATGTACAGTTTCTTCTTCCGGGTTGGACCGTGTCAAGTTGTCGATAGTTGCCGAGCTTTCGCACATCCTGTGATGGTCACTTGTCCTCGGAATTCTTCTGCTTCCCGCTCTTCCCTCTTGCGCTGCCCATTTCTCTTCCTCTAGACCTTGTCTACAGTGTTGTGGTCGTAGCCATTCTTGAAGGCGGTCTTCAAGAGTCTTCTTTCTTTCGGCAGTTGGGCTGGTTCTGAGAGTATCTCCGCTCTGTTGAGTAGAGTGTTGATGACTCCTTCCTTCAGCTCTAGTAGAACACTTCGCCAACACCAGCCACCACAAAGCGAAGAAGCTTCAGTACAGGCCCGGCAACTACTATCGACGGACCATCAGAGAAGCCATCGAAATAACGAAGAATCCGAAGAATATCAACAGGGAAGACGGATGCAGACTCAGCAAGAACTGGAAACCAGCACTAGTCGACAAGAGGATCCAGCCAATCAGTGACCAGCTACCTGACTACTCCAGAAGACAGGATCAACCAATGGGAAGGCAGGCTTCGCCCAAGGACCGGAGTGCGCCGGGTATAAGTACCCCAGGATTTGAAGACAGCTTTCATTCTCCATTCAGCCCTGAGGAAGCCATCACACAATGTGCGAAAGCTCGGCAACTATCGACAACTTGACACGGTCCAACCCGGAAAAAGAAACTGTACATACATTATGTTTTTGCTTGAACCAGATTTGTATTTTCTTACAGTCCACTTGTGATGTGGTGGTATTCACATCATTTTAAACAAAATGGTGAATACATCAAATAATTGTGTTAATATGAATGAAGAGCTAATACAATAAATGGACTGGAATTGGACACTAAATGTTTTCATAAATGATTATGGAAATTAAAATCTCTTATTTTCTACCCTGTTAAAATTTTTAATTTAATATTTTATGAGCATAAAAGTTAGCCGGTCCGCTTAAAATCTCATCTCCCTGAAATTTCTAAGACATTTAATTAATATTACAATCAAACCTTATTGAAAACAAATTTTTATTCACTCTTTAACTTTTAAATTAATACAAATTCTAATATGTTTTTTTATTTGAAATTAAAATCTTCTATTTATCATCCATAATATAAACTTCTAACAACTTACGTGTCAACAAGGGAAGCAGGTATGTTTTCTTCAACCCATTTCAAATCTTCATCCTAAGAATTAAATAAAATGATGAGAATCATCTTCAAGAAAAATAAATACTAGGTATAAAATCTCATGTTTGTATTAAATTTTAATAGACATTAGAAACAGATCAGAGATTAACAATTAATGAGAGGGAATAGAATAAAAAATCTATCTGTCCCAGCCAGGATCTCCTGCTTTCCGGGCTGGTATATTTCCATTACACCACCGGGATGAGCTAGATAACTTATTAAATTCCCAACACACTAGCGAGAGCCTAACCCACAAGAAAGACAAATATATCGTCTTATGCTTGAAGGAGCTGACATTGTCTAGCTATTAATCGACTCTCGTTATTTACTTTGACTGTATTTACTGACCAACTGAATGCTGACAATTTCAAATATTGTCTATGACTAGTTGAAACATCGAAACAATATTATAAAAGTATAGATTGCCTCTGTGAACATAGTGACAGTCTATATTGTGCCAATCTAAAAAGTTACTCACCTGATAACTATATCTCATAATTGATATAAATATTCATTTATACATAAAAATTGTTAATTAATAGCAATATTTATTATTAATGTAACTATA
>KZ807273.1:343282-374296 GCA_000696205.2 Oncopeltus fasciatus | reverse complement strand
GAGAGTTTGTTGACCGTAGATATTATTCAAGATGATTTTAGTTGGGGTTCGGTCGAGGTAGATCAAAAAAAACACAAATTTAAAAAATGTATTTTTTAATAAAGGATTATCTGCCAACATTTCGGCTTACATTGTAAGCCATCTTCAGGGCTATCATGAAGATGAGAGAGGACGTCCTGTCCCTAAGTTCACATTTCCATGACTGAAGTTATTATTTACTTTCTCAAATTTATTTTCAATAAGTTTTTGTAAATTGAAAACTTAAACTGTGGCTAATGTTTTTTTTTAAACTACCTAAAAATAAATAAGCATAACTCACTGACATTCAGCTACTTGATAACATATGGATTTGAAATTTTTTTTGTCAAAGCAGATATAAATATAAAATGGTTTTTATACCTGGTTTCTTATGGCAGAAAAAAATACATGACTCAAGCTACAATTTTCTTGCCTATCTTTGGTTTTCTATTATTTGAACTAAAAACCAAAAATAGGCAAATAAATAAAATAAAACTGAATATGAAAGGACTGGATAAAAAACATTTTGAAAATAGTTTGTCCCATTTTATAATGGCCATTTTAAAACAAGAATATTTTCATATTTACCAACAGTTACACACACACACACAACAAAAAAAAAATTCAATAGCCCTATGTATTCTCTAATGAGCAAATATAAAATTAGTTAATTAAATAGTTTACTTATAAAGGGGATTTAATACCAGATTGAGCATTAAGTGCTTATTGTACAATACAGATACGCCATCATGAAAAATTCGGTTTTAGACATTTGATTCTTCTTTCTCTAGTTAGTCAAGTAATTTACTGAAAAGTAATTTTACTATGTCACGACGAATGGATATATAATTATTTCTGAGTGATTAATTTATGTAGATAAAAATGCTTTTAATATATTACAGACAACTATGTAATAATAAATTTAGTGATTGCCCCTCAATTTTTTTTTAATTTCCACTCAACCACTGGTGAAAGAAAAAAAGGTATAAAACTACTTACAGGTAGTTTAATAAGTTCTGAATTATTTTGGGCTACTATAATTTAAATTTGGAGAAATATTTGAATGTTTATTTTGGGAATATGAAGATCCCTAAAATTTATTAGTGATAATTAATTTTAATGAATTCTTTTAAGGTAAATGAACACTCCAGAATAGAAAATTTTTTCTGAAAATTCTTAGCTAATATGTATCAGATTATTTTCATTAGTACTTAACCTATTTGTACCCAGCGTTGCGATAACGCAACACCTCATTATTGCATGTTCAGACATGATTCCAGGATCCCCTAGAGCACTTACTGTGCAGGTCTGGGCCTGAATCTAAAGCCTAGAGTAGCAGCTTCCTTTTCGGAGCCTCAGTTGTCCTTTACCTTTTCAAGAGTTCGGTTGGCAGTTATTTAAATCTAACCAAGATTTTCAATAGGCTACTAGCATCTGGTTTTGTTTTTTTCTTACTTTCATAGTGTTTATTATTGCTAAGAAAGAAGTATCAAAAGTTTTAGAAATTTAGTAACAAAAGTTTTAAAAGTTTAGTATTTTTATTCATTTTTAAAGACAAATAATTTATTGTATGGAAGAAATTGCACGGATACATATTTTTTTAGGATGAAAATGTCTAGAAGGCAGCCAGGTGTATATGAAAGTTTTAGCTCAAGAGCACACAAAATTATGTTTATGATTGAGGAAACAAACTTAATAAAAAATGCAACTCATACATAGCCCCCCCCCCCCCCTGAGGTAGGAGTACTCACTGATGAGGATACTGGAGATGAGGATGAGGGGGGAACTATAAATAATTTCACTGCAAAGAAACTTCAAGCAGAAGTAGAACTTGTCCTTCATAGATTTAACAATAAGACAACTGTTGTATAGGGGAAGACAATATAATTTGTTCGAGGAAAATCTAAATATAATTGAGGAATTGACAGAGAATTCAAATTTTGCCTTAACTTCTTATCCAAAGGAGGATATGGAGACTAAAACATTGGAAACTATTAAATTAAATAAAAAAATTTAAAAAAAAAGTGGAAACAGGAGACAGAAAAAATTTTAAAAAAGTTGCAAAGAAAAAGCAAAGAGTTATAAGGGAATGGATAACAATGATATGCAAGAAGACAATACATTTCGTTTATCAATCGAGGAAGAAAAATTTTAAAAACCATCAAACCATTTTTTTGATACTGGCCAATGACACTTATAGATTTTTTGAGTTTATTCTTTGATGAGGAAGAATTGTTGACTATAATTGTTAAAGAAACTGTTAGGTATGCTATGGAGAAAGAAACACAACTTAAACTAGGAGTTGATGAATTGAGCTCTTTATTGGATTTCTTTTACTAAGTGGTTATGAAAACAAAAAACATAGATCTTTTTATTGGGAGGAATCTGATGATGCAATTAATGTTCTTGTTTCAAAAAGTACACAGAAAAATAGATTTAACACTATAATGCAGTTTATTCATTTTAATGATAATAATCTAATTAACAATGAGGATTGACTGTACAAATTGCATCCTGTTATAGACAAGATAAAGAAGGTTTGTCTGGATTTCAATATTTAGGACATCGAATCCAGTATTGATGAATCCCTGATTTCGTACTATAGGAGGCATAGTATGAAGCAACACACAGCAAAAACCCATAAGATTTGGGTATAAGGGTTAGTGTTGGAATAGTCAGCTAGGATATCTTACAGATTTTAATGTTTACCAAGGAGCCAAAGGAAAAGATAATCAGTTCAAGGAGGAATACGATTTAGGAGGAGCAGTTGTAATCTAATTTTGTAATAATATACCACATTTTTCCAGAGGTGAATTGAGACTATCTTCTATATTTGCTGATAATTTTTTTATATCTCTGTGTCTCGGATGGAAAATGATTACCTGAAATGAAAATTGGCTGCACTATACCAACCATAAAAGCAAATGGAATAGAAAAATATCCTTTGCTAGGAGACATGAACAAGGCAAGAGAAACAACTAACTATATGACAGTAACAATTCTATATTAACCTGCAGATGGAATGACAAATCGACAGTTACAGTGGCATCAAATCATTTAGGTGTGAATCCAATGACCAATGCGAAGAGGTATTCTTTTTCCAAAAGAAAAAATAAAAATAAAATATTTGTGCCTCAACCTAACCTTATAAAAACATACAAGGAGAATGTGGATGGGACAGATAGAATGGACCAAAATGTTACAAATTATAGAACAGGAATACATTATGGTCCATCTTTGTGTTTCAGTTCCAAAATTCATGGCTTTTATATAGAAATATGAGAGAAGACGTACCAGACCAGCCAAAACTTTATCTACTTGGTTTTAGGCGTTATATTGCCCCAAATCTACTATCTATGCTACACTAAGAAGACCAGGTGAAAAGAAATAATTTTCTAAATTAATGTATTATTGCATTTTTGTGTGTAGTAATTCCATTACTTTGTTTTAGGCCCATCATCAACTAGTTCAATAAGAAAAATGACAAATATTCAATATGATGACGGCCACTTTATTGTTAGCCAAGATAAGAGAAAGAGATGTGTAAAAAACAGATCAACAACAATCAATAAGTGAAAAAAGTGTAATGTAACTTTACATGAAAAGTGTTTTAATGCACATCATATAAATAATAAACTTTATTGTTTTTTAACACCATTGATATCTTTGTATACCTCTATTTCATAAATTCATGAATAATAATTTTTGTTTTTATTATAAAATTAATAAATATTGAATAAATAAGATAAAGACATATATTATTAGACATTTGACATCCCCTGTAACTGAAAATTTAATATAATTTGAATAATGAACCTATTGATGCATCCATTGTGCAGCCCGAGCCTCGCCCTGCCAGACTACCATTTGTAGAATTATTTGCAGAACTTTCTTAATGGGAGAAATCTGACATCATAAGAGGCTAGTGTAAATCACTTCTCAGTTTTTCACCCGAAAATCATAGAACTTCTAAGGGTTTGATCAGAAAAGAAGCTATGGATTTTGATCAAAGCTGTACATGGTAATATAATTTCTTTTTACAATATATCTATTCATATATATCACAGTACATCCTAAATTATATTACTGACATATAAGTTTAGGGAAAAAATAATTAAGGTTCATTTATATTTATTTATAATTAATGCAAAGTATAATTTATTATAAGGCCAATTCATTTATTAAAGCTGATCCATACTGTATGTACAGGCTGGGACAGATAGTTTTTTATATTCTATTCCCTCTCATTAATTGTTTGAAATTTACGTGGGATAAAATACCACAACCAAATTAAATATTTATATTAAATTTTCAGTTACAAGGGATGTCAAATGTCTAAAAATAAATGTCTTTATCTTATTTATTCAATATTTATTAATTTTATAATAAAAACAAAAATTATTATTCATGAATTTATGAAATAGAGGTATACAAAGAAATCAATGGTGTTAAAAAACAATAAAGTTTATTATTTATATGATGTGCATTAAAACACTTTTCATGTAAAGTTACATTACACTTTTTTCACTTATTGATTGTTGTTGATCTGTTTTTTACACATCTCTTTCTCTTATCTTGGCTAACAATAAAGTGGCCATCGTCATATTGAATATTTGTCATTTTTCTTATTGAACTAGTTGATGATGGGCCTAAAATAAAGTAATGGAATTACTACACACAAAAATGCAATAATAAATTAATTTTAGAAAATTATTTCTTTTCACCTGGTCTTCTTAGTGTAGCATAGATAGTAGATTTGGGGCAATATAACGCCTAAAACCAAGTAGATAAAGTTTTGGCTGGTCTGGTACGTCTTCTCTCATATTTCTATATAAAAGCCATGAATTTTGGAACTGAAACACAAAGATGGACCATAATGTATTCCTGTTCTATAATTTGTAACATTTTGGTCCATTCTATCTGTCCCATCCACATTCTCCTTGTATGTTTTTATTAGGTTAGGTTGAGGCACAAATATTTTATTCTTTTCGGAAAAAGAATACCTCTTCACATTGGTCATTGGGTACACTCCTAAGTGATTTGNTATATATATTTAAACTCTCAAGGTTATAGGAAAAAAAAACTAACTAGTGAATCGGAAAAAGAAAATAAACTTAAAAAATAAATAAATAAACATACTAATTGTTTCTTAAGAATTTTTTTTAATCAAGGAATAAGAAAGAATTGAAATAATACTTACATATAGATAACATCTTTATCATCAATATTTTCAAGACCTTCTTCTTGAGAATAGAACTTATGAAAATGACTATTATTTATTTCAGCTGTTATAAGATTAAAAGGGTTTGTATTAGTTTTGAGCCCAACCTCTTTGCATAAATCTTTCACAAACCCTCTGCGAGGTACAAGAACTCTGTATAAGCATTCTCTTTCAGAGGGATTATATGGAATGAATCTGATCTGCAATTGTAAAAAAAATAAACTTTATCCAAGCAAATTCAGGTTTTTATTTTTATTTTTTAGAAATTTCATTTATTACAGCTTTTGATTTCTTTAAAAAATAATAAACTACAATTAAACATACGTGTGTGTGTCTATATACACACAAACACACACATACAATTTCTATAACTTCAAAATGTTTTTTATTCACAGAGGTTAAGGATTCCTCTTTAATTTTTAATTCTCAACCCCCCCCCCCCACTCTACTGCACACATAATTTGTACTTGTTTAGCTAATGGTTATACTTGTTTAGCTAACTTGTAATAACTAATAACAAAATGAATTATGTTAGTTAATCTGCTAAGTTGCAAAATGTTTTTCTTCCTCTTAACAACCAAACAAATTATGAAATAGTTCTTGCAGTAATCAAAGTAATAAATATTTATTGAGTTTTCTTCTAGGTGTCTCATTTAAAAATATCATGAACAATTTCTATCCCATAGTGATAATGTAATGTAAGAAAATTAGTTTTAAAATTACATAGTAACTGTATCACTTTCAAGGACAGTATTACTGAAAGAATTCTTGAAATTCTTAAGAATAAATCAATTGAAAAAATTGAGATTTTCATTGCTGTCTTCCTGAATTACAGCATGTATAAATATGTTATATAGCTTTTCAGTTCTGGAACCCCCTACCCATTCCAATATGAGGTAACCTACTTATTTAAGTGTTGTTTTTGAAAAATTATCATTTGTTTAAAAATCCATAATTTTTGAATATAAATCCATTAAACAAATTTAATAATTACTTTGAGAGCATTATAAAATTAGCTTAATGTAATGCTTCTCTAAGAGATCATTTAAAAGATTGATTATACAAAATTTTCTCTTTCATTCTCAATTTGTTGATTTTCTCAAACAATAAAAATGGTTCAGTTCATTTTCATAATCATCGTATTATAAAAATCTAAATTTGATATTACATCTAAAACATCAAAATGTTTTGAAAGTAGAAGGGTGAAAAGGGAGATTTTTCAGTTACAAGAAAACAACCTTTTTTCTTTATTATGAACCTCTACAAATATCTGGATTTATTCCTAAGGGCACAGTTTCATAGTGCTGTCTTCTGTAGCTTATACACTTACTATATACCAGTACTGGGCGTAATAACCTAGATGTTTATCGCCTAAACAAAAAAAGCATATCTATCTATATACCAGTACAATTTTACTGGCTTCTTTTTAGAACAAAAAAATAGTCTATATAGTTTCACTAACTTTAAATAATTTTGTAAAAAAAAATTCTATTAATAGCTTTCCTAACATGGCATTATACTGAGATACATTAGCTCTTTTTTTAATGTGTAGGGCAAATTCATTCTATTCTTAAGATTTATTAAAAGTTGTTTGGATTAAAACTATTTTTATTGCCCATTTGTTTCTAGAACCTGTAGTTCCTTGTACACTATCTCCTTTATGCTGTTAAGTGTAGAGGGTAGTGCCATGTACACATGTAAATTAAGTACACTATGAATCAGAAATACTTTAGACCTATTAGTTCCATGCTAGAGACCTTGTATCCTCAGGACTACTGGTGCCTCAGTCCCTCTCTCTGAGATCCTAAATTTATTCCAATATAAGTAAAATTTTATAAACAACACCTTCCTCAATAAAAATTTAAAAAATCCATTTAGCCTTTTTTATATTTTAAAAAAAGTGTAAAAAATAAGTAGTTTAATTAAATTAAATGATTTNATATATATATATATATAATACACACACTCACATACATTGTTTTGTTGGATGTGTTATTTTTGATATTTGATATATTATACAAATTTTTCTCTTTCATCAGATTATTTTAAGCACAGAAGTTCAAAAACATGTATATTAATTGTATAAGTATTTGATTTTTCCTATTGTGCAATTGAGCATTCAATGAAAATTAACTGAATTCTAATATACTTTGAGACAGTACAATATCTCACCTATCCTTAGTCAGAGGCAATAATTGAAATTTCATATTGAGACAAATATTACTAAAATCACTTAAGTAATCAAATTGTATGGAAGGTATTAACACAGAAAATTATATTATAGTACAAAATGCCTAAATTATATTATATTAAAAGAGACAGATTCTGTAGCTATTCTTCCAAAATTTTTAAGACCTGTGAAGGAGTAGGATTGACAGATAGGCATTTCTCATAACAGAGAATAGGTGCCCGTGCCCTATACCTTACTCATTTAAGAATTTAAGCCAGAAGTAATGACATTCATATCAAATTCAAAAAACTAACACAATTTGCCTCAATATTCCTAAAAGTCAAAAACCTCAAACTTTATCATACAAAGCTCTTATTCTACCAGGTTTGAAATAAATTAGATAAAGGAAAATACATTAAATGAATCAGAGATTTTTAAAAAAAATTTCACCTTCATATATCTTTCTTTCTTCAATGGCAAAGGTAAAGACAGAGTGCAAAAAGGATCAAAAGTAACAGACAACCGTTCACACTGAGGACAAACTACTCGAGACTTCAAAAGTCCATGAAAAGTATCCACAACTATTGAATCATTTCTTTTTCTGTAATTTTCCCATGATTCCTTAGCTATTACCTGGAAGAAGAAAATTAGCCATAAGAAAAATTGAACATAATTAATTTTATATTTAGCAAGATTATTTTAATACATTTAAGAACAAATAAACATTAGACCTTTTATACGTATATGTGTATATNCAAACATTACCTGACCCTAAGTGACAAACTTACCTGATGCACCTGACTGAACCACAGACTGACACCAACTAACATCAGTTGAATACAGACAGTGACTGTAAACAGTTGTATTTGGTCAGGAAATGGAAAACTCCAAAAGTGCTCTCCAGAAGGTTTCTGAGGGGTATGATAGTCCTCATATATATATATATGTTGTGTGTGCGCGCATGTCTGTGTGCTACATAATTTAAAAATTTAAGATTTTTTAAGTAGAAAAAAAAAATTTACAAAATCATCGAAATGCAGCGGTGGAAAGTTTTATATTGAAGGCATACTTAATTTTTAAATTAAATTAACATTTATATAATTTAAAAAAAGTTTTTGAAAGATAAGTATTAATAGATCATTGTAACTTATTAAAATAATAAATATTAATAAATGTATGAATTTCCTATCTCTCTTTATATGCAATCTACAATCGTGAAAACTATTCTTTGTTATGAGGAGAGGATTGTGAGGAATTTGATCTTAGTAGCTGAAGAATTAAAAACTAATTTGTAACCAAAAAAGTTTTTATTTTAGACAACATTTCAGCCTGTTACTCTCAGTCTCAGAATATTATAGGATGAATAATTTTTTTCTACTTTAAGTATGTTCAGTATCCAATTTCCATGTATTTTATATAGTCGTTAACACACAGTTTTATGTTTTAATTTATTTATTCATGTGTTAGATTATGACACATGGACATGTTTCTATATATATTTTTTTTTCTTTTATTCATCCCTGATGAATGAGGCCTGAAATTTAGGCCAAAACATTGGCTAAAATAAAAAAATTTTTGGTTACAAACTTGTAGTTTTTGTTTTAGCCAACGTTTAATTCTTCTGCTTCAAGGCTGAATTCCTGATAATCCTCTCCTCANTTGTTCTGTTTTTTTTTTATATTCAGCCCTGAAATTTAGGCTAAAACAGTGGTTTAAAAAACAACTTTTTTGATAACATATTAGTTTTTAATTCTTCAGTAACCAAGACCGAATTCCTGTCAATCCTTTCCTCATAAAACTTGATGGTCAACAAATTTACCTCCAAATTTATTCTTTGTTTATTTTATTTTCTTTTTCAGTGATGCTGTACATTATTGATTCATTTATTTTTCTAAGTAAGATTTGTTTCTTATCAGTAATTGTTCATTATTTATCTATTACATTTTCCTTTGAGAAGATTTGCATTAGCTATTCTCTTCCAGCACCAGTTCTGCACTACTTATGCACTAGTAAGGTACATTCAGGAGAATCTCTCTTACTCCTGAGCCACCAGTCAGGTCCAGCTGAAGGACAGTACCCTGCTACTGCCCCAGAAACACCCCTCAGCAGCAGCCAACACCGCATGAGCGTCACACAGCCATTTCCCAAACCTCTCCCCCTACTACTTCCTCTGACATGTACGCTATCATGGAAACTTTTTCGCCACAACCCCATCCATGAGAGTCCATGTTTAATCCCATCATTAGCCACATCACAGCCCTTATTGCCCGCTTTCCTGCTCCTCAACCATGAATTCCCTTACCAACAAATTTCTCAGTTCTCCAATGGAGTACATACACACAAAGACATTTTACATTACTTCTCAATGATAGAAGTGTTAATGTCGCACTTATAACAGAAATAAGATTTACATCACAAAAATATATCAATGTTTCAGGGTACGGAACTTATAGGACCGACCACCCAGACGGGAAAACCCATGGTGGTACAGCTCTTCTGATTCACAGCTCCCTCTCCCATAACCTGATTCTCTCTGATCATTCAGACTATCTCCAATCTTCCACAGTGTCACTCCCAACCTTCACCTTTCCTATCACCCTTTCAGCAGTGTACTGTCCTCCGAACAAACCTATAACTTCTACTCAGTTTAGCCAATTCTTTGACTCACTAGGTTCCTATTTTCTCGCCGGTGGCGATTACAATGTGAAACATCTACAATGGGGCTCCAGGAATCCAGGAAGACTAACTCCCATGGTCGTACTCTGAACACTTCCCTTTCCTCCAGGCTTCTCACGACCCTCTCTCTGAATACCCCTACTAACTGGCCTACAAATGGCAACCGAGTACCAGACATCATAGACTTTTTTTTTTGTCTAAATCTGAGGCAAAAGCCTCAATCCACTCCAATCCTTTACTACAATCAATGCTCTTTCTTCTGATCACAGTCTTGTACTCCTCACCTTGTCACTACAACCCGTCCCAAAACCGAATCCTCCGTCACTGGTTAATGGCCAAGTTGAATGGGATAAGTTCAAATCCCTCCTTGAAGACGCTGGCACCATCGCTGTATGTCCATGAGATGCCCTTGGAGATTTTTTCAGGCAGTAAGTGATTCAGCATCGGAAGAAAGGATTGCTTGGTCATAAACAAAGGTTGCAAGGAGTGTGTTAGGATGAGAGGGGATATCGGCTGTGTACAGGATGTGCCCGAGCACACTACCTTTTTTTTGTTGTGGTTCGGTCAAAGTAGATCATAAAAAATACAAGGATGGTGATAGGTCTTTAAGGATGATGTAAATGGATTTGAGTTGGTTAGTGGAAAAAGCAAGCTTAAGGTTAGTATTTCAACAGTCCTAAAGATGGCTTACAATGTAAGCTGAAACATCAGCAGATGTGTTCAGTTCAATTTTTTTTAAATACGGTTTTTTTTAATTTGTATTTTTTTGGATCTACCTTGACTGAACCCCAACAAAAAAATATCTAATAATAACATCTACGGTAAAAAAAATTTCCATTTGAACATAGAGCATTATATTTAAAACAGTGCTTATATATTAAATTAAAATTGAATAATGTTGTTATAGAGTTCTCCTTACTCATAAAACTGAAACAATCAGGAACAGTGAACTAGACGTTCACAATAAAAATATGATAAAGAAATAAAATAAGATGTCACAATATTTTCATTTTGGCACATGTAACTTTAAAAACAGTATAGTCTCATAATTCAGTTGTCCACTAAAAAATATAGTCAAATTTGTCAACTTTTAGAATAGTCACAGCACTTCAAGTGTCCAAATATTCACAACACTTTGAGTGTCTTAACAATTCACAGCACTGAAAGTGTTAAAATATTCAAATACATAATATATTTCTCTCATGAAGTAACTGGTAGTTTTCATTTAGAAGTAATAATTCATTTATTTATCTGAATATTTTCTACACTAAAATTACAGTACATCAAATAAATAAAATTAACATATTTAGCATATTAATATTTGGAACAAGGTTTTAACTATTTAAATTTGCCTACTTAAATCACTATATATAATAGAGCTATGAAGCCATTCAAAATGCACTACTCATTCAGAAATTGATTATTTTTGTAAGAAGAAATCTTTCTTATGTATAAATGAAAAGACCATATTCAAAATTTCTGGACACAACAAAATATACTTAACTATTTTCAAGAAAAAATATGCTAAAACAATACACAGAGCACCTAATCGAATTGCTTTGTGCCTACTCAAGAGACTTAATTAATAGTTTTAAACTTAATTTATTTATTTGGTAACTTATATAAGCTAATATATGGAAACTAATAAATGTCCTCAGCATTATAATTTTTTTTTTTGGCATAGCATAAATGGAGAAACTGTTCTACTTGAAGTGAATTAATTTCTTCACATAAGGTTATTTAGTTACAAGGACCTATTTTCAAAAATATTTTGTTTAAAATTACTCCCTGAGGTTAATAAAACTTAGGAATATATTATATGAATATAGAACCAGTTAAGGCAAAGACTATGACGGAAAACAAAAAAAAACAACTTCTTCAGATATGATTAGCCACTTGAGCCAGCATTTGGTAACTACTCTTATTACTTAGAAAAAAAATCATGAAAATTTGTATTGATAAACTACATACATAATCTTCCTCTCCACTATAATCCTTATTTTCAATGTAAGGCTTCTTTGTAATTCTATTTAGATCTTCATGCATTCCATCCAACAAAAATGTTAAAAGCTCTTGTGCATCATGTTCCTGCAGGTAGAATTGAGCATTAAATTTAGCCACTTGCATCTGTAAAAAAAAAAAAAAAAAAAACTCAGGGGATAAAATTCCATTAAACAATTTACCCCCAACTAAGGTCATGGAGTATAATCAACTCTTGATCAAAGTGTAGTACAGTATATAATATGTTGTCTATGAGAATGAATAAAATATAATACAGCTGATAGTGCATGAATGCCTTCAAGCACTCGCCATCTTCAAATTGTTTTCTTTAAACAGGCCAAACAAATGTAAATTGCGAGATGAAAGGTCAGGGCTATAAGGATGATAAAGCTGAGTCCAGTTCATTTCCAATAGTTTGGAGACTGTTAAGGGTTGCAGTGTGGGGCCTAGAATTAACAAAAAGGAGGATGACATGTTGAAAATTGGTTGGTCTCGTCTTAAGCTATAAAAAAGTCAAAGAATAAAATGCCATTCAGAGGAAGAAAATGGTTGAAAGGAGCCTGCCAGTTGACAATTGAGTCTTCACTTCCATTGATACTGCCTCCCATTTCCTTCACCACTTCCTACTGACTTGTTTAGAATTAGGAGTATAGGGAAAATACACAATTTGCCACAAGGAACCATTTGACAAAAAATGCATCACCTTATTTCTCCAACATTGCAAAAATGCCCCAACTTTCAATCAAAAGGCATGGGTCCTATCTGGCACACATTTTACACAACAGTAGATCATTGGTGATGACTGTTTGACAACTCCTTTATCTTATTTTGATATGTTCAGCAATTTTCCACATATGTTTGCCCTTTTTTGAGTTAGGTAAACACAGCAATCTGTGACGTCTTTATCACTGAGATTGTGGAGTCAATCTCAGAAATTTATTTTCACTTTTACTCCATGTGCAAGGAATTTGACACATTGTGCTTTAAAGGGGTTCACCTGTATCTCTGATATCATGTGCTCTACTGATGAAGCAGTTTACTATATTTTTAGTCTCAATGGTCCCACCCAAGAATACTTTCTAGTGGTTCTGCATGGGACCAGTTTAATAACTATTGATGCTCAGGAACGAAACCCTTGTATCAGTTGGAATAGATAGTTGTCATATGTCATGGAACTATTTGGAATAAAACTAAAATAATGAATTGAAAAAAAAAACAAAAAAAACAATGTTTCTTAGATAGTTACTAAATGAGGCAGGAAAGGCAGAGTTATATTTTTATGCTCATAGGCAAATTTGAACAATATTCCCCAAACTTATACTATGATTGGCAGACAAATATTCTTAACTGTAGATATACATTAATTTAACCAGAAGTTCATTATAATTTGAGGAGAAGTGTTTGTGAGTTGGTGAGATAAAGTGGGAATAAGAACTGGGTTAAGTTAGAGTCAGAAGATAATAAAGTGTGAGCTAATTGTTAGATCTGGAAAATGAGCAACATGAGAGTTAGATGAACCTGTTAAAAGCAAAGAGAAGAAATTACAGGAAAATAATACTATTTATATCAGAGTAGCTTATATTACAAGCATATATAAAAATTTTTAATCTTGAAAACTAATAACAAATTGACTAAAACAAACAACTAAGAGAACATCCCTCCACACGTATATATACGCAAGTGCGGGCAATCATGTATTGAGAATTAGCACTGAGACCAGTACATTAAAATTGACAAGTTTCTAAATAAGTTATCTAATAAATATAAGCATTTTAAATTTAAAATTAGGAAATAAAATACTTTTTAAAATTTTTTATGCTCATTATCTATTTGCATAATAAATTTTTAAAAGAAAAATGTGTTAGGAAATTTACCTTAAACTGGACAGGACTAATAGTATGCACTCTTCCAGACCACATTGCCTGTATTAGCTCACCATAGGCTTTTGCAATTTCTCCTTTCATCCCTAAAGGATTAGTTGTATTCAACTCTTTCAAATGTTGATTATTTAAAAAATAATCTGTGAGAGGTGGAGAATTACTTAAACACTGCAAAGAAAACCCACAATAAAAAATTAATGTATCATTCGATAAATTATAGCAAAAATATAGTAGATTCATATAGTATAATTTGTAAGTCAATATAATAATCCTATTCCAAATTATTATATGAATAATGTTGACACAATAATAAATAAAATACATTTACCTGTATCACACTATTCAAAAAACAAGTGAATCCTAAATTATTCAGACCACAAACACCAGGCAACCTCAATGGATTATTGCAGTTAAGAGAAGTAGACTGTCTTAAAGGTTTAACTGAGGTGGATGAGTTCACACTAAGCAAAATTATGAATCAAAATCATATTAAAAAAAAAAAAAAATCTAAGAACATGAAGGTCAGAGTTCATATTCATAATAGACTTTTCATACAACTTCAGAAACAATAGTTTAAACAAATAAAAACATATAAATAAAAGGCTTATATTTTTAAAATAGTAATTTCAAGGAAAAAATTAATGAGCAGAACCAACCCTAAAGAATTTTAAACAACAATTAATTAACTAAAGATTAATAAGTAGAAAATTAAAATTATTACTTACTAATTGTTTCTAGAAGTACTGGGTTGAGGAAAATATTGAAAATTAGGTGAGTTGTCATTGACAGATGAATTCCTGAGGAAAAAAAAAATTATTTCTTTAAAAAACAGTTATTAAAATGAAACATTTATTAAGAACAACATAGTCTACCCTTACTATTTTTGTCCCATATCATATTAAGGTCCATTACCTATTGTTATGACTTCAAACAGCTTAGTTTTATTTTACATAGCTTCATTTAAAACTAATTTTTATTTTTAAAAACTTTAAATCAGCATATATGTTTTACAAAAATGAGGGTCAGTCATCATTGTTATTCCCCATATTTCTCCTTCACTTTGGACTACTGAATGGATTTCGGTATAACCCAAAGAATAGTTCCTATTATCTATAAATATTAATGCAATTATGCCCCCATGATAAAGCCTTTGATCATTTTGTTCTTAATGTAAAAAATCTCCTAGTCAATACTTGTAGGCATAAAGGAATATAAAATGAGAAAAAAAAAATTAATTCTAGTCACTTCAAAATATCTTAAGTAATTCTCATTTTAAGTATTGAGATAAATTTTAGCATCCTTGCCTTCTTCATATTATAATAAGGTAATAAAATTAATTATTATTAATTTAGAACTGCAAGATAATAAGTGGAAAAAATAAAACAAAACAAAGCCTCTAAAATGACGCATCAAGAAATGAATTAAGTCCCCTAATCAATACTATTCAGGACATAAGTTTTTAATCCATAAATGCAGAAAAAAAAAATTTCTTATTAAATTTCCACTACAATAGCGAGAGTGGGAATTTAATAAGATATCTAGCTCGTCCTGGTGGTGCAATGGTTAAGCAGGAGATCCAGGTTCGTTTCCTGGCTGGGACAGATAGATTTTTTTATTCTATTCCCTCTCATTAATTGTTAAGAAACCTTATATAATTGACTGGATGTGAGTTGTAACAGTACATACACAATACATATTGCAGGTGAGGCATTCTGTACTACCTCGGTCTCAGTGAAGTGAGGTTCAGCAGACATCACAGATACTGAATCTGATAAAATTTGTAATGTCTCAAAGGCCTTGAACCACTGGGCTCTTTTTCATGTGATTGTGAAAATTTTATTTCAAAATATAAAAGCTTTACCAGGGACAAAAAAAAATTGCCACACAGTAACTGCATTAACAGAACATGTTTCGATAAGATTAAAAGAAATTAGTGTAGATGATGAATTTTATATTATAAGCTGGAGAGAGCAATGAGCATTAAAAGAAAGATCACTAAACTTGGCTCTATACAGGACACAAAGAAAGTACCCAGCCATTGTAGTTACATTTATAAATAACTTAAAAATAAGTGCTTTTTATAAAATACTGTAGAACATAAATTATAAAACATTAGATTTTGCACGTATCATACTCTACACTTTTTCGTAACTCAATTAAAAGGTGAAGATATCAATATTATAAATTTTGGTATTTCTCTAAACCCACTCTAACTCAACTAATTTAAACATAAAATAATTCCTTCAATAGAATAGTTTGCAATGGAAAGCCTGAATTTGATTTCAATATTTTAAAATAAAAAGGAGCAACCAACACACAAAATTAAATTCTTAAATATCTTCTTTAATATGTATTATTTTGAGAAAAAAAAAGTTACAGAATATAAATGTTACAATTATTTAACACCTATTTTGTTTTATATATTTTTTGTGATGCTAATAATAACAAAGATTTTATGATTTTAATTTTGTTCTTTATCTAAACCCTGCCCCCTTCCACTTGATCGGTTTCAGTCATTAGTGAAATCATTCAAAAAATTTGCAAATGGAAGCTTAAATACCAAATTTGATTACTTATTATACAATTACAGATTCCAGAGCTGAGGAACACACACATACAAGCATTATCTTTGAGGATCTTTTAAAGGAAGGTAATGATTGGTTATCACCATATAAACAATTTTGAATCGACCATATTTTTAGCTTCTCCGATTTACAACTGGCAAAGATCTGATTTTTTTTTTAAATTGTGCCATGGTAGCAATATGAATAGCTTGAGTCCCCCAACAGGAGATCTGCTGAAATAAATATAGATGACGGGCTTAAGGTTAATAAAGAAAAAGGAAAGAAGTAATTTGCTTGAACGCTGGAGAATGCTACAAGAGCCCAGGACTTTAAATCCATTTTTTTTCCTACTTTAGTGGAAGTTGGAGTAATGTAGATGGCAGTTTACTTGTAAAATTCTTGCTTAAATAGATAAGAGAAAAATTAAATTTTTTGTTCATAAGAATTTAAATGTTTTCTTGTAGTTTTTGTTTTTGCAACAGTAAGACTTCATTCAAGTATTTTATTTATCTTTAGGAGTCAGTATCAAAGGGAGGACATCTGCAAGTACAATTAGAGGAGGGTGAAGATTTGACAAAAAATCAAATTTGTTTTTACCGTTTCTTCTTCCGGGTTGGACCGTGTCAAATTGTTGTTATTTGCCGAGCTTTCGTACATCATGTGATGGCTTCTTCAGGGCTGAAAAGAGAATGAGAGTTGTAAAAGAGAGATTTTTTTTGTCCCTGGTAAAGCTTTTATATTCTGAAAAAAAAAAAAAAATCTCTCTTTTACAACTCTCATTCTCTTTTCAGCCCTGAAGAAGCCATCACATGATGTGCGAAAACTCGGCAAATAACAACAATTTGACACGGTCCAATCCGGAAGAAGAAACGGTAAATACATCTGACGACGGTCGAAGCCTACGTGAACATCTAACCAAATCAAATTTGTTGTCTGGCAGATGAGATTTATTTGAGTTGCCATTACCTCCAGGTTGGTTGATGTTAATTTTATCTGGCACTACAAATAAAAAATTATTCCTAAAGCTTTTAACTGATTGCTGGCTGGGAAGTGAACTACTTTAGAAATAATAAAAATAAAAGCTCAAATTTTTTACTTTAAATATGCTAATAACTAAAATAAAATAAGTGCTATATTAAAGATATATAGTAGTTCTTAGTAATTATGGTTTTCATTAAATGTCTCAAAAAATAATAATCTAAGGAGTTAGTGGTACCACCAATGAATATGAAACTATTATACCTCTCGATATTTATCTTCATTGGCATTTCATGTTCTTCTGGGGAGAGTTTTCAGAAAGATTTCCCTCTTTTGGCCTAATACAACTGTTCACAGTCACTGTCTGTATTCAACTGGTATTAGTTAGTGTTTGTCCATGGGTCGACTAGGTGCATCAGGTAATGTTTGCCACTTAGCCTCAGGTAATGTTTGTCGGCGTTTCCTATGTCAGATAAAGGGGATCAGGTATTTTTTCCATCGATGAAGTGTCCAAAAAGTTTCAATTTGTGTATGTGTAAGTAGTGGGTAGTGTATGATTCTATGGATTATTTTGTCGTATGTATTTTTGTGAAGTTGTAAGTATAAGTAGCAGTCTGAATTTGGCATCAGACTGTGTTGAGTTGTTCATTGATAATGTGTTTTCTGATGCTCTACTCACATTACATTATCAACAAACAACTCAACACACAGACTGACACCATATTCAGACCGTTACTTTTACTGAAACTAACAAACAACACACGCACTGACAGCCTTGCAAAAAGGCATAAGATAGAATAATCCATAGAATCATACACTACCCACTACTAACTAACACATACCCAAGTTGAGACAACACACTTTTGGACACCTAATCGAGGAAGAAAACACCCGAACCCCTGACACAGGAAACATAAACAAACATTACCTGACCCTAAGTGACAAACTTACCTGATGCACCTGACTGAACCACAGACTGACACCAACTAACATCAGTTGAATACAGACAGTGACTGTAAACAGTTGTATTTGGTCAGGAAATGGAAAACTCCAAAAGTGCTCTCCAGAAGGTTTCTGAGGGGTATGATAGTCCTCAAATAATATTAAACTGCTATTTAAATATGCTTACTCACACAATGGGTTTCCATGTTCCATTTATCTGTGTGTTTAGAACAATTAGTAGATTATCAGCTAGACAGTAATAATCTTGGACAGTTGCCTTCAGATTTAAAATGTCAAATTTGCCATTGCTATAAGATAAACAGAGTCTACTATGAATATGATCAGGTATATAATAATGTTTCCGTAACTTGTCGTGAACAGTGCCTATAAAACAATGAACATGAAATAAAATGAATTGTTGCTAAAATCCAATTTTTAGTAGAGTAAACTTAATGTTGTACTAAATCTAAACACATTAATTATTATTAAATTATTTAAACAAATTATAGAACTTAAAAAATGTTTCAAAAAATAATTTCAAAGTCAAACTATTAAAGAGAGAAGAAAAATATGAAAATGATTAATTACTTACTCATTAGATCAGCCTTTGATACTTTAATTCTTTTTTCTGTATTATTTTCAAAATCCTTGCAGCATTTCAGTTCAGTTAGATACACTTCTATCACTGCATAGTTATTAGCAGAAAAAACAGCCTAAAGAATTTACCAAATACATATTACAATAAATAAAAAAACATACTTTTCATATGAGTTTAAAAGTGGAAAAAATATATATAAATATATAAAACAAGGATACACCCATTGAGTACAAAATAATTAATTAGCAAAATTAAGAAATTTAATATTAATGAAATTATTCATAGATTCTTCTTCTGGGCTTGACCTTTGCTGAGTTTTTGCTCATCCTGTAATGGTTTCTTCTGGGCTGAATAGAGAATGGGAAGGAGAATTCCCCCATGGAGAGGAAGAGAAGCCTTCATAGGGTATGCAAAAGCATGGCAAAACACAACTTTTTACATGGTCAAGTCCCGAAGAATCTATGAATATTTCTCGAGACTGTGGAAGCCTATGTGAACATAATGATATTGTTAAAAA
Source organism: Oncopeltus fasciatus (assembly GCA_000696205.2). Taxonomy (NCBI): domain Eukaryota; kingdom Metazoa; phylum Arthropoda; class Insecta; order Hemiptera; family Lygaeidae; genus Oncopeltus; species Oncopeltus fasciatus. The sequence goes on along the minus strand of KZ807273.1, from coordinate 354,731 downwards.
TTACATTAAAAAAACACTATATTAAATGGATATTTATAACATTAAGAATTATTAAGTAAGTCATAAAATGAACCATGAGTCCCAATTGCTAAGAGGGTCACATTTAAAGAGGGGGAGGGGAAGGGGGGCTAAAATTTAATTAGGTAGAACTGATTTCTCCTCAATGGTAACTTTTATTTTCTTTCATAAGCAATGTTTATTACTCACTTACATTTTCAACATGATGGACCCTCAATCAATTTTCAAACCTTAAAAGTTCCAAAAATATAACAACATTAATCAATTTTTTTATACGCAATAATTAAAAAATCAAATGTACACAAAATAGGTAAATGGAGAATCACACTTTATTAAAAGTGTATTTTTGACTTGAAATAATATTTTTATATATTAAATTTTTATTCAGCCTTAAGGTTCAAATATCAACAGCCAGTTGATTAACCTTGAGTCCTCCCACCTGAACTCGGTGATAAATAATAATAAAAGTCAGCCTATAGGTTATTTTAGTATGGTACAGAGACTTAGGTGCTACCACAAACTCTTTTAATAAAATTTATAGAGTACTACTACTAGCTACAATTCAGACCACACATCGCTTACTTCTAAGGCAAAATAACTTAACCTATTTCAGAACTGAGTACTTAGCAGAAAAACAAAATTACTTATTGTAATGATAACCTTTGAAAAATAGGCTTTATTATTCACAATTGAAGTAAGACAAAATTGATTAGTAACTAGAAACGATGAAAACATATGATAATTATAAAACTGGATGAATCATCACATTCTTCCCTCCTTTTAAAATTTCAGTTCATAGTCTTTCAAGTAGGAAGGTGTTCGGTGCTCTCTTGTAGAGCGACGAAGAGAACTTTCATGAGGCTGAGGATCCCTGTGTACTGTATTCCGAGTACCTTGATTTACTTGGGGCTGTAAGGCTCTTGCATGTTCGGGCTCTTGTTGCACAGTTATCTCTGGCTCTAGCCCACATTCCTCTGGTTCAGGCTCAGTCATCGTCCCACCTTGAGGCGCTAGGTGTTTCAATGACACTGTAGTCTCTCGCCCATCTTCGAGGCGTACCCTGGCATACTGGGGGTTGACGTCCAGGATGTCGACTTCCTCAACCAACGGATCATATTTACTACGTCGAACTTGTACTTTCATTAGCGCTTTCTTTGAAGGCGAAAGCCAAGTAGGGAGTGAAATACCACTAGATGATTGCCTGTTGTGTCAGAACATCCACTCATGGGGCGTCTCGTTGGTTGCTGTACACAACAGGGATCGAATCGAGTGGAGAGCATCAGGAAGCACGGATTCCCAATCCGATGGATCCAACTTTTTCTGTTTGAGAGCAAGAGATACAGTGCACCAAATCGTGCCATTTTCCGTTCAATTTGGCCGTTCCCTATTGGGTTATAGGGTGCCGACATGGACGTGGCTACCCCTCGGTTGTGAAGGAATTCTTGTAGCTCCTTCGATGGAAATGAAGTCCCTTGGTCTGTATGCACATAAGAAGGTAGGCCAAACGTGGTGAATAAGTCAACAAGGGAGTCATTACTGTTGACGAGTTCATGTTTGGACATGGGTAGGCAAATGGAAACCTGGAGTACTCGTCGACGATTGTTAAGAGGTATTTATTTCTTGATTTTGACGGAAGAGGTCCCTTGAAGTCCATACTGATTCTCTCAAACGGATGCGTCGCCTTTATGAGAGTTGACTTTACATTTTTGTAAAATTGAGGTTTAACGATGTTGCAGGATGGGCAGGATGCAGTCATCTTTTTGACATCCTTGACTGAATAGGGTAAATTACGAGTCCTTGCCCAATTCTGGTCATTCTGGTTACCCCAGGGTGGCATAAGTCGCAGTGAAGGGCGTATAGTTTGTCAATTTGTGTAGCGTTACATACCCTGGAGAATGTATCCACTACTTGGTTATGTTTTCCTGGCCTGTAAATTATCTCATAGTGGTAACAGGACATCTCCAACCGCCACCTCTGTATCTTCTTATTCTTTATTTTATTCAGATGTGTCATATTAAACATGAATGATACAGAGCGCTGGTCTGTAATAATTTTGAAAAATCGTCCGAGTAGAAAATGTCTCCATTTTTTAAGGGCATTCACAACAGCGTAAGCCTCCTTCTCAACGGCTGAATGTTTACGCTCGCTTTCATTCAGCTTTTGGAAAAAGAATGCAACTGGCCATCCACACTGTGATAGAACAGCTGAAGAAATTGAGAAATCAGAGGCATCAGTTTCAACAACAAAAGGTTCCAAGTCGTCAATCGTGCTCACAACTGCCGTAGAAATCTCAGTTTTGAGTTGGTCGAAGTCAGATATAGCTTCAGGGGTCAAGGGAAAGGTTTTTGAGTTTAGAAGCCGTTTAACTTTGACTGAATAGTTTTGTACCCATCTAGAATAGTGCGCGAACATCCCAATCGTCCGTTCAAGAGCCTTCCGACTGTCTGGAGGTGAAGATTGAGCAACAGCTTCAGGCGTTCAGGGTCTGGAGATATAGTTCCATCTTCGATTTTATAGCCAAGCAAGTTAATTGAAGTTTCTGAGTATTTGATTTTTTCTTGATTGATCGTGAAACCATATTTTTGGACTGCATCAAAGAAGCGTTTGAGATTTTGATCGTGTTCTTCCTGGTCCTTTCCACACACCGTCACGTCATCAAGGTACGTATACGTTTTTTTTCAAGTTTTTCACGAAAAATAACGTCATCGATAACCCGTTGGAAGGTGGGTACTCCATCAGTCAAACCAAAAGCTAAAGGGCGAAATTGGTACAAACGGCCACACGCCTCAAAAGCTGTGAAAGGCCGATCTTTTTCTCTTAGAGGTACCTGATGGTAAGCGTTTTTAAAATCGATCGTACTAAACACAGAATTTTTTGAAACCTTAGAAACAACATCCTCAAGACTAGGAAGGGGATATGCGTCAAGGTGAGTGTATCGATTAATAGTTTGAGAATAATCGATGACCATTCGCTTTTTATGGTTCTCGTTTTTTACTACGAATGCTTGTGTTCTCCAGGGAGACCTACTTTCTTCAATGATCTCATCCGCAAGCAATTTGTTAATCTCTTTCTTCATAAAATCAGAGTCTTCTAATGAGTGCTTCCGAGATTTGGTAATAATGGGTTTGACATTTTTAGTTAAAAATTCAAAAAGAGGAGGAGGTTTTATCTTTGCAGTAGCCAGGTAACTGATAGTCAATGGACGTCTAGTTCCCCCAAAGGAAACTTTGAGTTCAGAATGTTGTTTTAATAGATCATATCCGACAATAACGTTTGCGCACAGATCGGGAAGTACACTGAATTTTGTTGTGACATAATGGTGACCTAATAGCTCCAAGTGAGCTACACAGTAATTTGAAATAGACTTGCTGAGAGATGTTGAAGCCATGGATACACTACCAGAGGTAGGATACATTTTCAGCTTGCAGTTTTCGGAAAAGCATTGCGAGATGAACGTCTCGGAGCTCCCCGTATCTATTAGCGCAAACGTAGGAGTGTTATTTACCTGAACTTGCACTGTAGCTTTGTCGAGAACGCTAGAGGCTGCAATTAGTGCGGCTGATGAGTGAGGGTTTTTAGCTGATATACAAACAGTTTGCCAGTGACCTGTTTTCTGGCATTTTTCACAAGTATCATTAAACGCGGGGCACTGCTGATGAGACTTATGCCACTGCCGACCACAAAAATAGCATTTTTGATTTTTGAAAGTCGAGTTACTTGGCTTGGCAGCAGCCAAATTTGCTATATCTTCCGATAAATTATCAATATCCTGAGGAAGAGATGAAGTGGCATTAAGCTGAAGCTTCTTCGGTTCTTGGCAGATTCCAAGGCACGAGCTTTTTTAACAGCTTTATCGAGAGTTAACTTATTGAACTCCAATAGTCTCAGCCTTATTTGATGAGAACAGAGGCCACGAATGAACGAATCTCGAACGTATGTTTTACTATGAGTTTCCGCAACAACGTTCGCAAACTCACAGTTTTTACTTAATTGTTCCAAAGCTTGGTGATATTGGTCAATGGATTCATCGGGAGTCTGCTTACAGGATGCCAGTTTATGCCTAGCAAATATTTCGTTTATCGGCTTCACGTAAGTAACTTTTAGAGCATAAATAGCTGTAGAGTAGGTGTCTTTGTCGGCAATCAATAGGTAGACAGAATGGGATACGTGGTTAGTAAGCAACCTCAGCTTACCTAGATCGTCGATCCTCTCGAAAGACGCGATGAAGTTTTCGAACATCTTCAGCCAGTAATTCCATTCCTGCGTAGCCGTAGAGGAGTGTGGATCGCCGTCAAACTTTTCCGGTTTCAGAAATTTATCCATTATGAATAATAAATTGTAATGATAACCTTTGAAAAATAGGCTTTATTATTCACAATTGAAGTAAGACAAACTTGGTTAGTAACTAGAAACGATGAAAACATATGATAATTATAAAACTGGATGAATCATCACACTTATAGTAATTGATTCACTTGTTAGTTTTTATTTAACTCATTTATGTGATTTAAGAAAATTTTATTCAGTTATTGTTCTCTCCACATTCTTTTCCCTTTATCTCTCATCTGGCTTCCACAAAGCCAAGGGATTGTAAGTATGGTTTTCCATTTATTATTTTCTCACTCATACTTTATCTCAGTCCTTAATCCATTAATTTTTCTTTACCCTTACCTGAACTTTCTAATTCAATCTCTACCACAGGTGGTGTATGTATTACATACTTAAGTGAACATCAATAAATTCTTAAAAACCCAATTATTGTTAATAACAAAGAAATAAAAAATGGCAAACTTACCTTCCTTGAAATAGGAATCTGATCTGGAACTATTCCATACCATGTTGCTAACAAATTCCAACAATCAGCAGAAATAAGTTCATAATCATAATTTTCTGCTAATCCTTTTCTCAAATCTTTTAAATCATCGGCTGAAAAATAAATAGAAATACCAGTTTTAGAACCCTAATTATAAATTTTTTAAAGCATTCAAGCATTTAAAATTGGAGAATACTATTGGAGTATTCCAGCAACTTAGCTAACTGTTCAAAATTGCTAATTCAGACTTGAAAATAAACTTAATAGCAGTGTCATAAGTGAAATGAAGTTAATGCTAAAATCCTAAATTAAAAAGAACATAAAATTTTCTACAAAGATTACATGGGTCTAGTCTACTAAAATTCTATTCAAGTTTGTGATTATTATCTCAATCAGAACTATCACATACTTAAATTATGATTATTGTTAATTTAGGCAACATGATTAGATAAAAAAGGGAAAATTAGAAAACAATTTTCTAAAACAAATAATATTGTACATATTAACGATAGTTCTTTGCAAGCATAATAAACCTACAACTTATCAAATTTATATTTAGACAATAACTTCAAAGAGATTGGATATACCTTTGTCTGAACCCATAGGCAAAATACCTCATTTAAATATAAAAGCTGTTTGAAAATTAATTACATTATATATAATAAAATAAAATTTGCTTAATTTATATATTTCTTTGTTTAATATACTGAAACCACTTAGGGAAGGGGCTATCTAAAGGTAGCCATTCTATTCAAAACAATGATATAGGATAAGTTATTTCTCAATAAATTGCCCAGTGAGGGATTTAAACCTGTAGTGCCGCTGAGAGACCAGAACCCTGGGCTACACCTGTGCTCCAGAATACTTTTTAAAATTTAATTTATTCTTTTTTATAATATGTTTTGTAATAAAAGTAATGCTAGTTTTCTTAACCAATACTTATAGCTTATGTTAAAATGGAAATTAAAATTAATCTTTTAATTTTTATACCTTGTAAAAAAACAAAACATACATTACAAGAACAGAGCCCTTAATTAAATGTATGCGTTAGTTAAATTTGCAGAGTAAGCAACCTAACTTCATATTATACATATTTTAAAGAAAATTAAATAACAAATTGCAAGGTATAGCAAAATAATTAAATGTTTAGTACAAAATCCTCCACTTTGGGGATCCAAGAAAAAGGATACTTAAAAATCCTGAGTATTCTAAAAGTCATTTTCACTCAAGAAAAAATTAACTTAATAGTATTATACTACAACTCTTGTTCAACCAAGGAAGGTGCCAACCAAGGAATACCCACTGGTTTAGCCATTTTATTAATGTTCCAAAATTTTATGATACTTATTTTTGCTAATTTACACAAAATATGCGATACATAAAGCATGTTTAAGAAAAAATGTCTTAACATTTTTTCAATGTAATTACACATATATACTTAATATCCATTTTTATTAAAAGATTTTAGGTAAATTTATTCAGGATTGCTGGGTGCAAATTAATGCATCAAAGAAAAACAAAAGCAAAATCAAATTTTGAGACATATTGGTTACATATTACTTGTGCCAATAATAACACGATGGACTGGATCAAGGAGATTGAAGGTAGTCTCACTCTGTGGTAAGGAACATAAGTCCAAGTAGAAAAGTAGGATTTCCCAAAAATAAAAGCTACTTTAATCAGTAGTATAAAAGCAACTGAGATTTTGAGCTATATCAAGAACTGAATAGCCCAAGTGTAAAGATAATACCTATAAGGGTTTTTTAATAGACTAAAAGAGAGAAAGCCACCAAACAGCATGGGAATTGACGAACTCAGCTTCTGGCTGGAGCAATGTATAGGATTTTCTTCCCCGTGGATATAGCAAGCTGCAGGTAGTTCAGTTCAGACAAAAATTAATAAAAATAATTTTGTTGTGATGGCTGGTGAGACATCTACAATAAGAGAAGGGCAAAAGGTCTACTTAGTTTGGCCTACTTCTTTAGAGACGAAGGAAGAGATGTCTCCAAAGATCTTTTTTAATATCACATCAAATGGAACAAAAAATTCCTGATAGGATGAGACACCAGCACTTATCACATAGCTTAGGAAAGAACCACCCCAAGAAAGAGGTAATAACCCTACTAGATTATATATCTAGTAATAACTTTAACGTATTAAATACATAAATTAAGCCTAATTTTGTTACAACTGGCAAGAGGTATTAGATATGGCTGTAGCCTACTATACAGCCAACAAATTAATAGAAACTGGCACGTTTAATCAGAAGCCTCACAATTGAACCAACTACACTTGAAGATGTTACCAAATGACGATTACAAAACAAATTTGACAAGTGAACTCTATACAGACTTCTCTACAACACAGGGCTGGACAGAGCTCTCTTTCAGTAAGGAATACCTGAAAGAGACATTAGTCAAAGTTAGCAGTGCTAAACACAAAGCTCATGAAATATATTGCCCAATGAAAGAAAAATGAGTCAGCCCCTTGTCTAACCTTACCTTGAGAAGCAGAGGAAATCTGTTAGAAAGTTCATCAACAAAGCAAAGAATCAAGGTTGATGTGATGGATATGGGATGCAAAAACAAATGGCCAAGGGACTTAGGAGGAGAAATTTCTGAAAAGGAATTGAGAATGGACTCGAACCAGGACGACTCCACAAGACTCTTTCAATGAACTCTACCAATGGACAGAGATCTGTACTGTAGATCAGGGAGAGACTTTGATATTGCTACTTTGAACACATTTCCCTGACACCGATATAGCTCAGAGGAATACTCCTTATTTAGGGTATTGAGTCCTTAAAAAATCAGCAAGGATTTTAACCTCAGAGAAAATAGAATGGATACAAGGTTCAATGAAGCCATTGAAATCTCTCTGAGGTGATGACATTCTTCAAGTTCAGTTGATTCACAGAACAAACTCATAGGTGCTCCTTCAAAGCCTATATATTTTTTTTTCCTTTTCTTCCAGGCATAGCAACTACAGAGGGTCATTATTGCCTCAAGTTCAATGACTATAGCAATAGTCATTTAAAAAGCATGTTAAAAACACAAATAATTATGTCATGATTTTTTATTTTAATCATTTATTGTAGTAGAAAATACTTTTATAAGGACTAAGATTAACTTAAAACTTTTTTTTCTTTATATATCACAGCCATATCATAGAATGAAAGTATTAATACTATTGCATGTTATTCTTTATTTATCAGTCTCAATTTTCAATACATGATAATATGACAATAGCAGAGTATAAATTAATTAATGCCTAGCAGAAGGTACTTATTGCAATTTTGGTGAATAAAGTTCTAAGTCTGGGAGTCAGCCATGCCCTCTTCCCCCATCGCAGCCATGGCCCCGGCTGCTCTCCTTGCTATGTTGTGCATTAAGAGTAATTTCTGAGCCCTACAGGAGAGACGTGTACGCCTCCTGCCATCACGTCTCTCCAGAGCCCGCGACCTGAACAGTGGTGCAAAGAGCCCGAAGGACTCAGGGCAGCGGGGAGAGAGGACCCTCCTAGTCCTCAGACGGACTCGACTACTTATCTGCAAACAGTAGAATTAGATTTCAGAGCTTGATATTTAATATTTGAGTATGGTAATTATCCGATTTTAAAATTTTAGTAGGATCCTTAAATTTTATCTAAAATATTTATATTTTTTAGGAAACAAAATAAGTTTGCTAAGAGTTTGGATTTATCATTAAGTTCCCTCATATCAGATAGAAGGTCCAGTTTTATTCTTTCCTGCTGGTAATTTTTGCACTCTGTCAAAATGTGCTTTACAGATAAACTCTCACATTTGGCACATCGTGATGATCACATGGGGGGGGGGGGGATTCCATGCCATGAGAAAGTCGTGAATCAGTCAAATGTGGCTGATCCTCAACCTGGTCTCTTCATGCCAGGATTCTTGCTTAGAATTATTCCAAGTTTAACTTATCCTTTAATAGACACTAATTTGTCATCTAATTCCATTTGCCTCCACTGGTCTGTCCTCATTTTTCTAGCAATAATTTTTATGGCTGCAATGATATCATTTGCCGGACTTTGCGGTAATCTGATACGTCATGCACTGATTCTTTAACAAGCATATCTACTGCAATATTTTCCGTGATTCCAATATGGCCTGGGATCCAGATAAATACGACATTAATATATTTTTTCTAAGCTCATCAACTTTGTTTAAAATGTCAAAAACTTAACTGTTCTCTGCAAAAACATTCCTCATTGTTAGGAGTGATGCAATCAAATCAGCACACACGATTAATCCATTAATAGTGGGCATAATGATTTTCAGGGTTTTATGAATTGCCACAAATTCACCAGTGAAACTAGAACATTGTGGCCATAGGGAAAATTTATCACCATGTCAGTGATTTATCAACACTGATTCCAAGATATTTGATACTGCCTATCATTTCAATTTCCTTTCCTTCTAAGAAAAGTGTAGGAACAGTTATTGTTCTCCTTTTACTGAATCCCAACGGTTTTTGTACTCGATAACTTGAATCCCATAAAGTCTAATAATGTTATTATATTATTTAGGCTTTCCTGGATATTACGCGGAATGGTGTCCAAGTTGTAGCCTTCACAAAAAATTAAAATGTCGTCCACAAAGAAAATTATTTTAACAGGTTCTCACACAATATTTTTTAAAACATCTGAAATGCAGAACAATTTTCACTTGACACCTCTCCCTGTATTACTCCATTTTCTTCAGTAAATTCTTTTGGAGACATATCTCAAAGCTTGACTTTACATGTTCTATATTTAAGTAAGTTCTTGAAAAACATAACCATCAATTCCGATACTTTTAAGGTGTTTAGGATGTGCCTCCACCCTGCTCGATCAAATGCACATTCGATGTCAAGGGCTAATGCTAAGAACTTTATTTTTTCCTAAAAGCTTCTAAAACCGATTCAATCTAAAGCAAACTATCACAGGTACTCTGCCCTTTTCTGAATCCACTTTGCCATTCTGCTAATCTGTTATTTGATACTAGATACCAATCTAGCCAGTTAGAAATAATTTTCTCAAAAAGTTTACTAATAGAATTAGTTAATGAAGTTGGCCTATAACAATTTACTTTGTTCTGTGGTTTATTTTTATTTTAATGTAGGAAATTGAATAACGATAGTCTCCATTCAGAAGGGAAATTATCAGTTTGGAATATTCTATTAAAATTTTTAAAACAATTTTATCACTAAAACTTTTTAAAAGTTTTATCATTCCAATAGATATAGGATTAGGATCAGGTTATAGGGCGATCAACATCATGATTATTACGCCCTGACTGTTGGGTTTATTAAATTTTTTCATATATGCCTGTTTCTCTTAAAATGCACATAAGTTTGCCTACATTGGATTCATGGTTTGCCATGGGATGTCGACAGTTGTCTTGGGAGGTTTTTGCATGTAAATAGATTAGTGTAATATGGGCATTACTCGATGAAATGTTGAACGCTCATTTGAGAGCTACATTTAGGGCATATTGGCGGTTGATCTTTTGTGATTAGATGCATGTGGGTAAGATTGGTGTGACCTATTTTAAGTCTGGTTAGTACGACTTCTTCTCTTCTGTTCTCCCGGTTCGATGTGGACCACTCCTTGGTGGTGTTCTTAATTCTTCGCTGTTTATTGTTGGTCGATTTGGACTTCCAATAGATATATTGTCAGGCCCTGGGCTGGTATATTTTCATATAGGAATAATTAATATAAAACAGTTATGAAAACTCAGCTTAGTACTACTTCATCTGACGCATAAGGAGTTGAGACACTAGACCTCACTTCTACAAACCATTGTCCATTCAATGACGATCTAAATAGAATGGGGATAGAAGAGGAATCAACCTGTCGACTACACATAGTGGAAGAGATGAGAGTGAATCACATTTGTTACGACTACAAAGCCCTCCAATAACAGACTTGAATTATTCTTCAAATGTACAATTACAAAGCGCAACAATGCTGCAGGGGCTGATCCCAGAGTTTCAATAAGGGTCTGAGATTTACCTGGTATGTCTAACAAGGAGATTGTATCAAAATAGACCAAAGGGTGGAAGGGATGAAGATGACCATGTATTAGCGAAAAATATTTTACATTTATGCTTTTATAAATAACACTTGATTTATTAGAACAAAACACGACTATAAAATTTCAGGCTGAATATATGCACAAATGCAAATTATTTCAATATATATTGTCAAATAATAAAGCATTTATTAGTTCTTTTTTATAGTTCAAAGTTAAGTTATTGTTATTAAAATGAAAATAACTATACATTTCTAGTGTTATAAAGTGAGTATCAAAATTTCTTCTATCCAAAATGTATTAAGCAACACAATATTTGTAAAAATATAACCAGTAGTAGCCAACCAAATATTATCCTATAACTTTAAGATGATTTTAGTTGGGGTTCGGTCGAGGTAGATCCAAAAAAACACAAATTAAAAAAATGTATTTTTTTAATAAAGGATTATCTGCCAACGTTTCGGCTTACATTGTAAGCCATCTTCAGGGCTGTAGAAATACAATGTCATGAGAATACAGTAATATTTGAAATTAGTATAATAGAGAATTATAATATAATGTGATATCAAGAGTATGAAAGTAGA
>KZ807273.1:326052-338156 GCA_000696205.2 Oncopeltus fasciatus | reverse complement strand
TATATATTATATATATAATGAAAAAAAGTGAATATTTTACATGTACATCATTATAAATATCATTACATACTTATATTATATAATAAATATAAAAATTTATAAAGAAAACAACAGGAACAATTCTAGCATAACAAAAAGTCAATCAAGCATCTGAACCTATATACATAAATTATCCTCCTTATAAAAATATATAAAAATCTATTCCCTCCCAAACGAATCCCCCAATGAGCACTACAAAATAAATAACACAATAATGTGCTTGCCTAGTCGGTTGCCAGAAAATGTTTCAAACAGGCCTTTAGGAAGAACGACGACCCTTTCATCTCAAGTGACAATGCATTTAGCTCCCTCGATGCTGCGACGTGGAATGCTCTCCTGAATATGTCCGTTCTACAGGTAGGTAACTGAAGCATTCCGGCATGCCTTTCTCCCCTAATCCATGTGAAGTTGTCGTAGAGGACTTTTGGCAATCTGGGGTCTAGAATTTTCTTTTTTTTAAATTAGGTTCAGCCTTCTGTAATCTTGTGTTGTAAGCCATCCCAGCCCCAAACGTTTCAGAGTAATATGCTCATCCCATTACATACCATGGATAAATCTAATGGCCGCATTCACTGCCCTCTGGATCCGGATGTCCTTCGTGCTGCTAATGTAGACCGAATCGCAATACCAGACTAAAGGGAGAATCAAGGACACAAACCTCGCCTTACCTGTTCTGACAATAATCGCTTCCATCTCATAAATTTATGCAAAACTCTATTTGCTACAGCTATTGCCTGATCTTTCCAAGTCAGCGTACTATGGAATATTGCTCTTAAGTACCAATTACTGAATTACTACTGTGATTTGCACGGGTTAATGGACAAATGGTTACTCAATGACCACTCTTCTAATCTTGCGAAGTCCTTACTTACTCTCTGAAACCAATCCGTTAATGATTTAGCAGTTGTTTTTTTTCGTCGACTTGATTATGCACTGGTTAAATGAACTATCCCTGAATACAAGAAAGCAAAAACACTATTCTTGAAGATGAAAACGAATGAGAAATAGCTGTCTCATCTGCTTGTCGACGAAGAGGTTATTCAGCTATCCTAGAAGTAAGGTACCGTGAAAGCCGAATTATATACCCCATTTGATCCTTCAAGAGCTCCTGCTCCGACTCACCATGAGATTCTCCAAAATAAACACAATAACAGCAACAGCCTAAATTCTAAATTATAGGCGTAGGCTGTAGCTATATAGTACTGTATTTATTTCATTGGTTATGTATGCTCCACCTGCATGAGTAGGGGAATTGAATCACGAAAGGAATCTTTTGCTGCATCACAAAGAAGCGCGTTAATTTTGGTAATTGAAGCATGCCGTGCAGCATCTACAGTTTATCTGCTGATTATAGCTGGAGAAATGACAGCTGACTTCAAGGTCGAACTTTATAATGAAAAGTAAAAATTCAAATGATGTTTCCCAGCAAAAGTAGGAAATTTCTTCAATTGATAAAAAGACCCAGCATGATCATTCAAAAGATACCAAGATTTTTGCTTGTTCTATCTACAGTTCACACTGAGATTGGCTGGGGAATACAAAGAAGTCTCCATATGTTAGTCAACAAGAAATGCATTTATTAAGCATTGGGAGGATTCCCAAAAGAGGTACTCCGCTTGTTATTTTATTTCCAAAAATATCGTAGGTTAGGCTAGTAACTTTCTGGAGACCAGCTCTACAAAGCTGGCTCCAGGTGCTGGAACCCCGTCTTGAGATGTCTTGTCGTCTGATCAACTAATGAATTTTGTCTCTCCAGAATTTTGAAGCTTAACAGCTTGAAATGAAGAACAGATCTTCAGAAAATTTAAGTAATTTTTTGTCTGAGTTTTAAATGAAAAAAAAAAAAGTATGATTTGTAAGTGGTCTCCAAAAATTTTTAATTTGTTTTCCTTAACTCTTCCCCCGCCAATTACTTTTCCTAAGCAAATATNTATTGAATTTCAATTCACACGCTCACATATTATATATATATATATATATCCATACAAACACACTACACCTATATGAATGAATTATCCGAACTTTCAACAACACTAAAAGCCTTTGACATATCTGTTCATAGCCCATTATGATTTTATAGATTCATTATTTGACAATTTCAATATTCCATCTACTATAGTCTTATTGCTTCTATAGCCAAATTGGCACAAAGAAGTTCATTGGCATTATCATCATCTTTTTATTGTTAAAAAAATAATTGAAGAATTGAAGCATTAGGTATTTTGATAATTAGCCTATAATTTATAATGCAAATTTTATTCATTTTATTTTAATAAATCAAGACAATTATAGTATATGTAGTTTTTAAAAAAGTAAGTATCCCACTCAAGAAAAACCTTTTTTTTTTTAGCCAAGGATTATTTTAATACTCACAAAGTTTTTCCAGTTTTTAAAGTTCTATGTCGAAGGTTTTATTTTATTTTTAGCTCATTTACTCCGCCTTTGATTTTAATAGTAACCTGTAATAAAAGTTATTATTATAAATTTTTGACTTTAAGCAAATATTATTTTTCTATTCATAAGCGATGATATAAAACACTGGGATCAAGTAAATTGCTAATATATTCATTAATTTTATTTGCTATTTTATTACCACATTAAGTTCTGTTAATCTAATTTTTTTGTTATATTCTTTGGGTGTTTTTTTTTTTCTATTAATCCTTTACTTTAGATTTCTCTTATTATTTTTGATAGCCAATTACGTATTCTTGGTCTAATACATTTCTTTTGATTTCTGTATTTTTCTGATTACAGAAGAGTTTTCTGGTAAAAATAAATCCAGTGCTTTTTAGAACCTTACTGAAAGGTTTGCTTATTTTAGCAGGATGCACAATGGAAAAACTTAAATCCCTAACCCAAACTCTTAGAGGGTTTTACGTCAGGAGCTGTAGTTTCGGGGTTAGGAATAACTCGTGTAGAACTATTCCCATCCTTCCTATTGCCATGAACTTGCTTTGGACCGTTCACTAACAAACCCATGGAGCAATAAATGGTACTTTTTTGGTATAGTGAGTTTCTTTTAAAGGCTCTTTAGTTTGCTGAAAGTTGTAAGCTGAGGAGGAGGAGGTTGAGGGATTCTGGACGACTGCAGCTACTAAGGCCCTAGTGTCCGAGTCACCAAAAAATCAAATCTTTAGAAACAAAATTAGAAAAAATAAATTCATATATGCTTTAACATGCCTATTTTCCTTATGAAATTTATTACTCTGGCTGTACTAACTAGTCATTAGGCTGTATTGAATGAGGGTGTATTGTCACTAGTCTTAGTCATTTTCCAAAGAATATTTCCATTCTCGGGAAAGAGAGTGTTTAGCTCTGGTCATGGAATATGTAGGGCATTCACAGATAATATGCCGAACTGGGGTGTTGACACCACAAGCAGCACATACAGGAGGAACACCACGCTCAAACAATTATCCATATGTAAACCTTGTATGACCAATTCGAAGGTTTTGCTTTATTTAGTGCAATACTGTTCGGGGGCATTCCACCCAAAACCTTTTCCATCGTTCGTTCTCCTCCCGTATAAGGGGCAAAGATAGTTTACGATGGGTAAGAGGGATGGAAAAAATTACAGGCAGGTCATGGGCCTCATTTCTGCCCTGTCAGACTCCACATTTCCAGGAATACCAGAATGGCCCGGAACCCATACAAATGTAACACGTTTGCACAGCTGATGCAGATCTCTGAGATACGAATTAAACCCTCAGAATAACCGGGTGGTCTGATCCGATTTGTTTTAGCCCCTTTAACTCGGCGAATCGGTACATATCATCACATTTCTCCAGGGAGCTGAAATAATGAAGTGGAGAGCTATACCAATAGCATATAGCTCAGCCAAATAAATGCCACAGAATGCTGGCAATTTATATTTATGGGTTCCTTCTTCACAAAAAAAAGGCGTAGGCCACGGACAATTAATTTTTAGAGCTGTCAGTAAAAATCGTACAGTCATGAGGAACACTGCTGAGGATACTAAGAAGGAGAGTTGGCGCTTCGAGGGGGCTCATATCCTTCTTAAACCTCTTGATGATTATAATTTTCGGCTGGGGAACAGTCCATGGAGGTCCACTATCGGGTTGAGGAAGAATATTTCCATCACCAAGCATATTAGTCACACGGGACATTTTCATACCCAATGGCATGGTTGGAAAAGAGCGAGCAGCAGAGTCTCGTTTAAACCTTGGCCTCAATATTGGATCATAAGAAGAGTGGCATGGTTCCCCTGACAGCTTGCACAAATACCTGATAGCCAGAATGTCTGTACGAATAAATAAAGGCTTAACACATGTCTCACATCACAGGCTAATAACAGGGCTACCTCGAAAAGCACCGGTAACCAAACGGAGACCGCCATAAAAAATGGAACAGCAACGAGAGGACATTAGGATTCGCAGAATAAATAAAGCTCCCATAGTCCATCTCGGACAAAATCAAAGCTTCGAAAATCACCTGGAGTGTCGTCCGATCACTAACCCACCTGTAGTGATCGGACGACATTTATTTATTATTATTATTTATTTTCATCATTGTTTATTATTTTCATCTTGTCGGCACAGCTTTTTTAAGCTGAAGTTAGTAAGCAATCCGTTGTTTCATTCTGATTTTGAGCGTCAGAATCACGTTGACGATAGATGGGACAGGATTTCCCCGCACAAATTTCTCGTTAGTTCGTGTTGCAAAAATACTAGAGCGGTAACCATGGATGGCGCATAAAAGCTCTAATCTTTTATATATCTTTTATAAAAGGGAAGAGAAAATGCAGTCTACGACGCGAATCACCTGCTGGACAGTAGAATGCTTACTTCTGAAAACGAGCTGATGATTTGGGAGGATATTGAAGGGTTCAGTGGAAGACATCATTCGTGAAAGTGTAGGAATGAGACTTATAGGACGATAGGATGTGGGGTTATATGGTGGTTTTCCAGGTTTTGGAAATAATATTATGTCGGAGTATTTCCAGAGGAGTGGGAAGTGTGTAGTTCGGAGTATACAATTATAGATGTAGGTAAAAGGCCTTCTTGGGAAGATTACGGAGAATTTGGCCAGTGATTAAATCATATACGGATGATTTGTGCTTAGACAGACGAGAGATTATAAACTTGACCTCAGAAGGTGGCAGTAGCCTTGAGTGGTAAAGACATAGGTAATGACATGTCTAGAGACCCCTCAGTCTCCATGGTATTGGAAGGGTCTAAGGGGTCTTACTGAGGAGTAAATGTTTGCTTGAGGTGCTGGGCAAACATTTCGGCTTTGTCTTTGTCAGAAGAGGCCCAGGAACCATCTCCTCGAGGCAAGGGAGTAGAAGCTTCATGGCTCTTAAGGATTCTGCGAGTAGTAATCCAGAGGGATTTGTCTCCTTTTGAGAGGGAAGACAGATGGGCATTAAAAGCCTCATTTCGTAAAGCACCTAATTTTTGCTTTACGAGCCTGGAAAGACGATTAAAGTCTTTGCGATCTGTGGGGTGTCTAAATTTTTGGAACAACGCCCTTTATGTTTCGCTATTATGAGCTTTATAAGCGAATCTGGGAGTGGCTTTTAGGACTCAGAAGAGTATTTGGTAAATTTTGGTTTGAGATTAGCCATACATATTCATTGCTGAAGGTTTATGGTAAAGGAGTGTACAGCATCATCTAAATCGCCTGAGGTTTTCAGAGATATTCCGAGGTCAAGAGACTCTTCTATAAGAGTTCCAAACGAGGTCCAGTTGACTTGGCCATTAATGAGGGAGGGGGGCCATTGTTTTGGAATAGGGGTCAAGGATAACGCAAGGAGGACTGAGCTGTGGCCAGAGAAAAAGAAAGAGAGTTTGAATAATTAAGAGTTGTAAGAGGCATATGAAGAAGTCCAGGATATCAGGAAGGCGGTTTACGTCAGAGGGCCAATAAGTGGGAGAGGAAAGACTAATTGTGGAAAGGTTTTGGGATGATACTGCATTATATATAGATCGACCACTAGAGTTGGTCGTTCTCGATCCCCATTGCAAGTGTTTCGCATTATAGTCTCCACCGGCAAGGAAACGGGGACCAAGATCTTTGAGGAAAGTGGAAAATTCTGTTGTAGTGATTGGCTTATTTGGAGGACAATACACTGCTAAAAGTATGATAGGATAAATGGGTGTAGAAATAGACACTGTTGTTGATTGAAGGGACTCGGTGGGAGTAGAGGGTAAAATATGATGGGTACAGGATTTCTTGATAAGAAGTGCAGTTCCACCATGAGCTCGCCCGTCAGTTTGGTCTGTCCTATAAGTGTGGTACCAGTAATTTTGAGATTATTCCTTTTAGTTAGTCGTGTTTCTGTCAGTAAAACTACGTCTGTTTTTTTGTCGTCGAGTACTAGTTCGTCAGTATGCGTCCGGATGCCGTTAGCATTCCATAGGAGGATAGAAAAAGAATTCTTGGATTGGGGAATCATGGTGTGGGAGTTGGTAGGGTCATTTTGGTGACCAGGTTGGTCAGAAGGGATATGAGTGGTGTAATGAGGGAGTTAAGTTGTGAGAAGAAGGAATGAAATAAGGTGTGGAGATCATTAGATGAGGGCGGAGTCGAGACGTTATAGATAGCGGGTTGCTCCCTCCTGGGGCGGAGGATGCGGTTGTGGTTGTGGCTCGTTTGTCTGGAATGATCCTGAGTTTATTGCGTCATTCGAGCGTAGGACAGTCCTGGCTCGACAACTCTGGAGGGCGGAGATACCACTTTCCGGACCTGAGCTGCAGTCTGTGGTTGACGAGTAGGCAGGGTCCGCTGTTTCAGCTCCTAGTACACCTGACCGCCCTTGTAGTTGGCAGGGTGATTTTTTTGACACATGGGATTTTGGGCAGCTCGTACTGATGTGTGCGCCTCTACATTTGACACAACGTGGAGAGTATTCACAATAGGCTTTTGTAAGACCATACTGCTGGCATTTGTGGCATTGTACTGTTTCTCGAAAAGGATGTGGCTTCTCGACTCTTACTCTACAGTGACAGAGCGAGGTCAAGCTGTAGATCTCTTGCACAATGGACGTAGGCTCCAGTTCCTCAAAGAACATTGGCAGGGGAGTTTTAGAGGCAGAATTCTCCCCTCTCTGGGATCGGCTTATGTTCACGTTTATGGCGTTTCTGACACTGAATCCCAAGTCAGTCAACTTCTCCTTGATGAAGTCTTGAGAAGATGTGTGGTGGAGATAACGAATCACCACTCTTACAGCCCTCTCTATCAACAGGACTATGTCAATATTTACAACTTATTGTACAAATATGGAAATAGGAGAAAGAAGTATTAAAAATAAAAAACAAAGATATAAATGGGTAATTGAAAAAAGGTGTACAAGAGAAAATTAGTATTACGCAAGAAAAAACAATAAAACTCAAAACTATACAATAACCTTTAGTCGTGATAAGAATAAAAATTTAAATTAACTAGAAATAGTTTAACAGTTCATGATACCCAATTGTAAGGAGAGGAGGTGATGAAATAGCTGGGATTTGAAAGATGCGAACGAAGGGGGGCGACGAATATTTAGAGAGAGTTCCAGAGACTGGAGGATCTGATGAGGTAAAGGAGAGGGGAAAGGACAGGATAGCTGCCAGAACTGAAGTAAAAATCTAACAGAGACCAACTAATGTAAATCTTCTCAAAGATTATAAACATAAAAAAAATAATGGATAAATAAATAACTATTAGATGTAGGCTTCCACGGTCGTCAGATGTATGTATAGTTTCTTCTGTGAAGGCTTCTTCAGGGCTGAATAGAGAATGAGAGCTGTTTTCACAGGGTACTTATACCCGGCGCGGTCCGGTCCTTGGGCGAAGCCTGCCTTTTGGCTGGATTGGCTGGATCCTTTTGTCGACTAGCGCTGGTTTCCAGTTCTTGCTGAGTCTGTATCCGTCTCCCCTGTTAATATTTTTCGGATTCTTCGTTATTTCGAAGGCTTCTCTAATGGTCCGTCGATGGTAGTTGCCCGGGCCAATACTGAAGCGTGGCTGGTGTTGGCGAAGTGTTCTGCTAGAGCTGTCCTCTCCGTGCATCCGTGTTTGATGTCTGCGATGTGTTCTTTGAGGCGTGTGTCGATCGTCCTTCCGGTTTCGCCGATGTAAGAAGTTCCGCAGGAGCAGGGAATCTTGTATATTCCTGGAGTCCGAAGTTCAAGCTTATCCTTAGTTTTCAGAAGGATGTCGGTTATTTTCCTGTCCGTGCTGAACGTTGTTCTTATCTTGTGATTGTTCTTATCACGGTGACAACTTGACACTGTCCAACCCGGAAGTAGAAACTGTACATAACTAAATTTTTTTAAATTTTGGTTCGGTCAAGGTAGACCCAAAAAATACAATTTAAAAAATGAGTATTTTTTAAATTATCTGCCAACGTTTCGGCTTACATTGTAAGCCATCTACAGGGCTATCATGAAGGCGAGAGTGGAAGTCGTATCACCAGGATCCCATTTTCATGACTCAAAAGTCATAAGGATTTATTTATTCTCGACCTACGGCACACTAGAAAAGGCGAAAGGTCAGAACACCGTTCTGGCCGCCTGAGTTTTTCTCATTCAATGAAGAATGGTGCCAAATTAGGGCTGGGTAATCCCTAGGAGTACACCAGAAATCTTCTGGGTCATTACAAATGAAACACCTACTAATAATCTCCACGGTGAAAAACTCTTCATTTCAATTGAGAAAGCTTAATCTTTCGCACCTTTTCCATTAATAAACTCAAGAAGTCTTGAAAGGAAAGTAAAACAATCCAAATCTTATCGTATACTTATCAACCAAAACTTATTAGGATAAAATACTTAATATAAATGTATGTATTTGGAATTCTTTTATAAGCATTAAATATCAGGTAAGTATGTGATTTTAAATAATCTATGATAATTAAGTGGACGTACCATATAGTGTGTACATAATTAAGTAGAGCATTAAAAATGATGAAACAAGAAAATATGTAGTGAGCTTACCCTAACTTTTCCAATAAAAAAATACTTTGGAGCGCCGAGGGGGTACAGGTATTCCAATGTTGATTCAGTGGATTCAAATTCCGCCCTGGGTAAGCCTTTGTAAATAAATAAAAGCTAGCCCACGGCCATGAATGTTAAGAGTAGAATGACTACCTGCAGACAGCCTACCCTCAATGAACCTAACTGATTGAAAAGGAAATAAAATAAAAAAATCATTTGGTACAAGAAAAAATATATAATATAGTTGATAATTAATCAATTTTTAAATAAATAAATCTTTATTTATTACAGTCTGTTAGTTTCCATCTTGTATTTTGATGAGAGATATGTACAATAAATAAATTAAAAAAAATTAAAAATAACAATAAAATAAATAAATGATCATCAATGTGCAGGGAGAAGGGGCCCATCGACCCCACTCTTAATAAGTTAAAGCATTAAGGCCTTGGAGGTCGCGATGCCATATCCTTTTTATTCGCTGGGGAGGATTATGGGGATTGAAGTCCGACAATTGGAATGGGGCATGTGGATTAGGATGAAATTAGAGTTTATTTTATCTCTACCAGAGCTTGAAGCGGGTAGAGATAAGGTCTTGAACAAAAGGAAGTTTCTATTGTGAGCTGTGAGCGTCTATTTATAAGGCAGTATACGAGTCTGTGGCGTCTGTTGAGTTCTTATCGCTTGAGTCGTGAGTCAAGGTGGAACCGAGGTAACGGTTAAATCAGAGAGAGCTATAAGGATGTTATTGTATGTAACATTATCAGGAGAAAATGCACCACTGCTGAATAGCATCAAGGTGATTTTTGTAAAACGTTGAAAGCGGTTTTGGAATCAGGGGTGCTTTGTCATCAGTAAAGAGGGCTAAAAGAGTATTAGGATGCGTAGGGATGTCTGCAGTATAAAGGATAAAAAGGATAGGTCCAAGCACACTGCCCTGTGGAACACCTGCTTTCACAGGGAAGTGATCGGACTAATCTGATCCTCTCGGAACCTAAAGTAAAGGTTAAAAAGGTAAGATTTAAGGATTTGGTGAATGACGCTTGGAAATATTAATATTGTGTTAGGAGCAGGTTTACCGGGTTTAGGAAATAGGATTATTTCAGAAAATTTCCAGAAAAGTGGAAAATGGATGGTTCGAAGAACACAATTATAGAGTTTAGTAAGGAAAACAATTGCTTTTTGGGGTAGATTTCCAAGTATTAGCCCAAGTATTAGATAAGGTCATAGCCGGGTCCTTTGCGCTTATGCATATGGTTAATAATGTACTTGACCTCAGAAGGTGTTACTGCCTTAATCAGTAAGGACATTGATAATGTTATATCCATTTTTATAGTAAAGAACTGTTTACCATCAACTTGCTCTTAAGGGGTTTTTAAAGAGATTCCGAGGTCAAGTGACTTCTAGGAGAGTTCTAAAAAGTAGCCAGTCAATGGGACCACTTATTAAGGTTGGAGGCAATTGTCTTGGGATGGGTATAAGAAGCAGTGTATGCAGGACAGGGTTGTGGTCAAAGGAAAGTTAATTTAATGTTTTTACAGATTGGTGGTTGGGAATAAGATTTTTGCATATGAAAAATCTAGGATAACTGGAAGACGGTTTACAACGGGGGGCCAATAGGTAGGAAAGGACGGACTTAGAGTGAAGAGATTGTGAAAGGAGATAGCAATATACAGAGCACGGCCACGGAAATCGTGCCCCACTGCAGATGTTTCGCATTATAATCTCCGCCAGAGAGGAATCGGGGACCTAAGGATTTAAAGTGCTCTGAGAAATGACCTGAGATGATATATATGTTAGAAGGGCAATGTACTGCAGAAAGGGTAATTGGGGAAGTGGAAGTTTTGGTAGACACTGAAGTGGATTAGAGTGAGTCTGTAGGAGTTGAAGTTATTAAATATGGGAAGTGAGAATGACGAGCGCAGTTCCATCATGGTGATCAGTTCGGTAAGTTGTATAGCCTGGTATGTTATTTTTTTAAATTTTTTGTCAGTCGTATTTCAGTAAGTAAGAGTACGTCTATACATTTGTTTTCTAGTGTTAGTTTGAGTTCGTTTGTATGTGTTTGAATGCCGTTAGTATTCCAGAGGATTTAGGAGAGGAGGATGCTAGAACAGGAATTGGTATTAGAGACTACCGTTGACTATAGGTTTAGGAGAGGAGTGATTCATAGAAAAAGGATCGAAAATCATTGGATATTGATTGACGGTGGAGGAACATGGGAGATGGCAGGTCGCTCTACCCTGGGAGGCTGGCATTAAGGAAGAGGTTCTTCTTTTCTGGGCTGGTAAGTCGCCTTTGCATAAGAATATACTGAGTCCACTTTTTTGGTTGGGGATGATGGGGGCCTTCGAGCTACAGGTGCTGGGTCCTGCAGTCTGGTGGCCTGGGTCCGCTACTTCATATCTTTGTAGACCTGGCAGCCTTTATAATTGACAGCATGGTTTTTCTGGAAAAGAGCACAGACAACAGGTATACTGCGAGAGTTCTGACAACCCCCTGTGATATGTGTCCCTTCACATATGACACATTGGGCATCATACGAGTATCATTTAGTGTGACCGTATTTCTCGTATTTGTGGCGCTGAAAAATGTTTCTTCGGGGGAGGGGTTCTCCACTCGTATTCCTCAATGGCAAAGTGAGGTTATGTTGTATATCTCTTCTACGTTGTTTTTGGGCTCACGATTTAAGGGCAGCAGAGTCTTTATATGAGCGTCCTTATCAGGCCTGCTTGATTTGACGTTGATGACATTTTTGATCTGGAAGCCAAGGTCAGGGAGTTCCTCTTTGATACAGTCAGGAGAGTTTGAGTGGTGGAGGTGGCGAATGACAACTCTGACTGCATGCTCTTTCTTGAGTTCGTATGTGTGACGCTAGGCATTTATCTCTTTTAGATAACTTTTTATTATATTTTAGTGTCATGCTGACGGTTGACACAAGTGTGTCTCCTGTGGTCGACTCGCTCATCGAGTTGAAAGCACATCAGGGGAAAGTTTTGTACATTCCTCACAAAAATTGGAGATGGCAGGGTATTCGTTAGGTGGTGGTTTCCATCTGCTCTCCAGTGATGCTTTAAAGAGGCGGAAAAGGGTTGTGAACGGTGATAGGTTTGCCGTGAGGGGGGGGGG
>KZ807273.1:300899-316373 GCA_000696205.2 Oncopeltus fasciatus | reverse complement strand
ATTTTTTTTTTTTTGGCTTATATTTTGTGCATATAATCTTCTGTTCTCATTGATAATCGAAAATTTTGATCTCTTAGTTTTAGAATAAAATATTTTTAACCAAAGTTCATTCAAAAGACAACCAAAAAAAAAAAAAATAGTAAATAAAATTATTTTAAATGTGAGTTGTAAAAATTGACTGTTTTTGTTTAATTATTTTTACTTATGAAGGAAAACCTGAAATTATTCTCTATAGAAATACTCAATTTTCAAAAAAAAGAAAAAAAGAAATAAAGAAGCTTTTTGTTAAATTTAAGGCTTATTGCTTATTTTAATATTATTTGGCTAATAAAAATAATTTTTGAAATTGTTACTGTTTGGAAATTAAAATTTTAATTTGAATTTAATTCTTATTGAATATATTGAGATGGTTTTCATTATGACATTCATTTCATATATTGGAACATTCATTTAAGTTTCCTTTTAACTAGAATAAAATAAAGCGTTTGGAATTTATCAAGTGCTATTTAATAGTTAATAAAATGAATTTACTTTTTTAACACAAAAAAAAAAATAAAGCATTTTTCTGTCATCTCTCTAAATTATCATTTATAATGTTAAAAATGTTATTTTCGGTGTATTATACGAATTGAACACTGACAATAATAATAAAGAAATGCATATAAGGAATGAAACATTCAAATGTTGTACTTACTGAAGGCAGGTATACCTCTTGTTTTATATATATATACATACACCAAAACATTGGAAAGTCAAGTATAACATTAGATATAAGAAAGCTTGTTACACATGGACTGCGTAAAGTAAGCAGATTTCCCATGTTCCATAAACTAGAGTAAATAAATAATTTGATTTTAGCCTATAACTAGCCAATGAGTACAAAAGGAGATAACTTTCAGGCCTCCATAACTCCATACCGTTGGGGGGAGTTGGGAAGTGATCACTCTTCGTATCTACATCCTTATATATTCTTCATTATGCGTGTTTTGACAAACTGATATACAATAGAAATGTTAGGAAATTAATGAAGAGAAGATTATCTGGAATTCGGCCTTGGTAGTCGAGGAATAACTAACTACGAAGACAGAATTCCTGATAATCCTCTCTTCATTATGCGTGTTTTGACAAACTGATATACAATAGAAATGTTAGGAAATTAATGAAGAGAAGATTATCTGGAATTCGGCCTTGGTAGTCGAGGAATAACTAACTACGAAGACAGAATTCCTGATAATCCTCTCTTCATTATGCGTGTTTTGACAAACTGATATACAATAGAAATGTTAGGAAATTAATGAAGAGAAGATTATCTGGAATTCGGCCTTGGTAGTCGAGGAATAACTAACTACGAAGACAGAATTCCTGATAATCCTCTCTTCATTATGCGTGTTTTGACAAACTGATATACAATAGAAATGTTAGGAAATTAATGAAGAGAAGATTATCTGGAATTCGGCCTTGGTAGTCGAGGAATAACTAACTACGAAGACAGAATTCCTGATAATCCTCTCTTCATTATGCGTGTTTTGACAAACTGATATACAATAGAAATGTTAGGAAATTAATGAAGAGAAGATTATCTGGAATTCGGCCTTGGTAGTCGAGGAATAACTAACTACGAAGACAGAATTCCTGATAATCCTCTCTTCATTATGCGTGTTTTGACAAACTGATATACAATAGAAATGTTAGGAAATTAATGAAGAGAAGATTATCTGGAATTCGGCCTTGGTAGTCGAGGAATAACTAACTACGAAGACAGAATTCCTGATAATCCTCTCTTCATTATGCGTGTTTTGACAAACTGATATACAATAGAAATGTTAGGAAATTAATGAAGAGAAGATTATCTGGAATTCGGCCTTGGTAGTCGAGGAATAACTAACTACGAAGACAGAATTCCTGATAATCCTCTCTTCATTATGCGTGTTTTGACAAACTGATATACAATAGAAATGTTAGGAAATTAATGAAGAGAAGATTATCTGGAATTCGGCCTTGGTAGTCGAGGAATAACTAACTACGAAGACAGAATTCCTGATAATCCTCTCTTCATTATGCGTGTTTTGACAAACTGATATACAATAGAAATGTTAGGAAATTAATGAAGAGAAGATTATCTGGAATTCGGCCTTGGTAGTCGAGGAATAACTAACTACGAAGACAGAATTCCTGATAATCCTCTCTTCATTATGCGTGTTTTGACAAACTGATATACAATAGAAATGTTAGGAAATTAATGAAGAGAAGATTATCTGGAATTCGGCCTTGGTAGTCGAGGAATAACTAACTACGAAGACAGAATTCCTGATAATCCTCTCTTCATTATGCGTGTTTTGACAAACTGATATACAATAGAAATGTTAGGAAATTAATGAAGAGAAGATTATCTGGAATTCGGCCTTGGTAGTCGAGGAATAACTAACTACGAAGACAGAATTCCTGATAATCCTCTCTTCATTATGCGTGTTTTGACAAACTGATATACAATAGAAATGTTAGGAAATTAATGAAGAGAAGATTATCTGGAATTCGGCCTTGGTAGTCGAGGAATAACTAACTACGAAGACAGAATTCCTGATAATCCTCTCTTCATTATGCGTGTTTTGACAAACTGATATACAATAGAAATGTTAGGAAATTAATGAAGAGAAGATTATCTGGAATTCGGCCTTGGTAGTCGAGGAATAACTAACTACGAAGACAGAATTCCTGATAATCCTCTCTTCATTATGCGTGTTTTGACAAACTGATATACAATAGAAATGTTAGGAAATTAATGAAGAGAAGATTATCTGGAATTCGGCCTTGGTAGTCGAGGAATAACTAACTACGAAGACAGAATTCCTGATAATCCTCTCTTCATTATGCGTGTTTTGACAAACTGATATACAATAGAAATGTTAGGAAATTAATGAAGAGAAGATTATCTGGAATTCGGCCTTGGTAGTCGAGGAATAACTAACTACGAAGACAGAATTCCTGNTCTCTATAGAAATACTCAATTTTCAAAAAAAAGAAAAAAAGAAATAAAGAAGCTTTTTGTTAAATTTAAGGCTTATTGCTTATTTTAATATTATTTGGCTAATAAAAATAATTTTTGAAATTGTTACTGTTTGGAAATTAAAATTTTAATTTGAATTTAATTCTTATTGAATATATTGAGATGGTTTTCATTATGACATTCATTTCATATATTGGAACATTCATTTAAGTTTCCTTTTAACTAGAATAAAATAAAGCGTTTGGAATTTATCAAGTGCTATTTAATAGTTAATAAAATGAATTTACTTTTTTAACACAAAAAAAAAAATAAAGCATTTTTCTGTCATCTCTCTAAATTATCATTTATAATGTTAAAAATGTTATTTTCGGTGTATTATACGAATTGAACACTGACAATAATAATAAAGAAATGCATATAAGGAATGAAACATTCAAATGTTGTACTTACTGAAGGCAGGTATACCTCTTGTTTATTTTAGTTTCAAATTATCTTATACTACCTTTTTGGTTTTCAAGCAGTTTATTTATATTTGAAGTGAATGAAGCGCGAGGGGCTGGAAGCAGGGGTAGGAGTCGTGACGTAATGCTAGTTCTCTGAACAATTGGAGACAGGAGACAGCCGTAAGGAGGGAGAGCTGTCAGTATGCCGAGGGCAGTTCACACGTACGCACGTCTAGTCCCGCGAGTAGCTCCGAACAGTGCAACACAACTTTTCTCACCGGTCCACGTGTGAACTGCCATAGATATTGATTGGAATAGCCTTGAACAAGTGATATTCAGCTGTAGCTATCGATTGTTGACTGTGGAGTGAGTACTAGTGTCGTGAGAACTCCTATCAGACCGGTGCCAGGAACCTACTCAGAGAGGGGGAAGTGCAGCTGCTCCTCGCATATCCCGACGAAGCCGAGTAAATGTGAACAGTGTTAGTTGATAGGTTAGTCGGTGCGAAAGGGGGCCTGCAGTAGGACCTCCAACACCGGGAGCGTAGCGCCCTCTCTCTACCCCACTCCCTCCCCCTCGCCGTATTGATCGTCCATTCTGTGCAGTAGCCTACCACGCAAGCATGTACAAACTCTCCGTGAATATGTTGCTTGGTGCTGGTGGTATCTCTCTCTGTTATGTGCTTTACTAAATCGGGAACAGTGCTTTTGTGTGTCACGAGTGAATTTCCGTGTGGCGGAGTGGCTGTGATATTGTCTCTATGAGAAGCCATGGAAGCGATCGTGGAAATGGCGGAGAATCAATCGTTAGGAGAGGGACTTGTGTCGGTGGAGACGGTCGATTCGGGGGGCCTAAGCACGCATGGCTTGATGTCGGGCCGCGGACTCGACATTTCCCGGCCTGTCGTCGCCAGGAGAGGAGTGCTTTGCGAGGACTTGGAAGTAGACGTGAAGGAGGAGAGTGGAGGAGAGTTGTCAGAGTGCGAGGAAAGCAAACAGCTTTCTGTAATTGTTCAACCCCACGAGCAAGAGGATTCCCGAGATTCTCGATTGCTCAGCCCTGGAAAAATTTCCCCTTCCTCAGTCAGTGGAATTTCTGTCAGTGTGGCAGGTATGATAGATGCGAGTGATTTTCGTTCCTTACAACCTGAGCCCACTTATCAGACACTGACGTCAGTCAATGGAAGAATGTCTCCCCCAGGATTTAGTCCTGGGTCCTCGTATGCCACACTCACACCTCTACAACCCTTGCCACCTATTTCTACGGTTTCTGACAAATTCGCTTATGGACACCCTGGTAATGTCAGTGGCTCTTTTACTGTAATGCAGAACAATGGACTAGGTTTAGGTATGGGTGTCAATTCCCCTTATGGTTATGACAAATTGCCTTCTATGGGAATGTCTCCTCACCATTATTCCCCAAATAACTTATCAGGAATTGGTCTTTCACAACAGCACTCGCCTCTCTCCCCACAAAGCACATACAGCCAGAATGGCCTTAACTCTCCTCCGAAAAGCATGTCCCCAAATGGATATGAATCTCCTTATAATCAACGAGACTTAGTACGAGGGGGAATAGGGGGTCAAAGCCCTCAATTAAGTCCTCCTTCAGCCTCCTTACACTCACCCCCTAGCACTCTTGTAGGAGGTGGTTTTACAACCTCGGGGTCAATCCCAAATCTCAACGGCCTTGCGACTATCACACCTCATTCCCAAGCTCCTTCTGTGGTGGTTTCCCCCCATCACTCTCCACCAGCCCTTATCCAAAGGGAAGCTGTTGTTGTCACTGCTCCTTCTCCTCCTAAACAACAATCTACCATTGCTATAAAAACAGTGACACAACCTTCCTGTCCTTCAGTAGGCTCGGCAAACAATGAACTGGAAGAGATCAACACGAAGGAGCTGGCCCAAAGGATTTCTGCAGAACTGAAACGCTACAGCATCCCACAAGCCATCTTCGCTCAGAGGGTTCTCTGCAGGTCACAGGGAACACTGTCAGACCTCCTCAGGAACCCTAAACCCTGGTCAAAACTGAAGAGCGGGAGGGAAACATTTCGCCGGATGTGGAAATGGCTCCAAGAGCCTGAATTCCAAAGGATGTCTGCTCTAAGGCTAGCAGGTAAGAAATTTAAATTTCACTCAACCACCTCCCCCCTATGCAACTCTACGAGAGGGATGTAAACAGACTGGTAACCACGTGGCTACAGGGGCCTAACTTTATCGATCTCAAACATGTGGGCACTCACTGCATCCCACTCTATTTGATGTAATTTCACTCTGATGTTTTATGATATTCTCGAAATTATTAAAATATAAAATAAAGGACAAGTATATTGTGAAGCCAGTTTTTAAAATTTTGAAAAACAATTGGCAACATATATATATGTATACGTCGTAGAATACTTGAGCACGACGTACATTAGGTAGTTCTTCACAAGGAAGAAAAGCCTCCTTGTTTATACTTCTTTGTCTTACATTTTTTAATTTCATTTTTTGTTTATTTATTTATTTTAATTAACGTATTACTTTTTTTGTTGGGTCAAATTTCAGTTTCTGATTGAAAGAAAAAAAAAAATTATCTATTGTAGATACATGAAGATAAGGCGAAATTCTTATAATATTTCTTTTATAATTGTTACGTGAGATAAATGTTGCCCTGTTTTTACTAAATACTGTTTGGAAATTAAAATTTTAATTTGAATTTAATTCTTATTGAATATATTGAGATGGTTTTCATTATGACATTCATTTCATATATTGGAACATTCATTTAAGTTTCCTTTTAACTAGAATAAAATAAAGCGTTTGGAATTTATCAAGTGCTATTTAATAGTTAATAAAATGAATTTACTTTTTTAACACAAAAAAAAAAATAAAGCATTTTTCTGTCATCTCTCTAAATTATCATTTATAATGTTAAAAATGTTATTTTCGGTGTATTATACGAATTGAACACTGACAATAATAATAAAGAAATGCATATAAGGAATGAAACATTCAAATGTTGTACTTACTGAAGGCAGGTATACCTCTTGTTTATTTTAGTTTCAAATTATCTTATACTACCTTTTTGGTTTTCAAGCAGTTTATTTATATTTGAAGTGAATGAAGCGCGAGGGGCTGGAAGCAGGGGTAGGAGTCGTGACGTAATGCTAGTTCTCTGAACAATTGGAGACAGGAGACAGCCGTAAGGAGGGAGAGCTGTCAGTATGCCGAGGGCAGTTCACACGTACGCACGTCTAGTCCCGCGAGTAGCTCCGAACAGTGCAACACAACTTTTCTCACCGGTCCACGTGTGAACTGCCATAGATATTGATTGGAATAGCCTTGAACAAGTGATATTCAGCTGTAGCTATCGATTGTTGACTGTGGAGTGAGTACTAGTGTCGTGAGAACTCCTATCAGACCGGTGCCAGGAACCTACNAGCCCTGAAGATGGCTTACAATGTAAGCCGAAACGTTGGCAGATAATCCTTCATTAAAAAAATACATTTCTTTATTTGTGTTTTTTTGGATCTACCTCAACCGAACCCCAACTAAAATCATCTTAGAATAATATCTACGGTCAACAAACACTATTTTTTACTGTTTTTATGGGTGTTTAGCTTTTCTCAGTATTTATAAATATGTTTCAGCCATGTGATTAAGATTTAGTAGGTAAATGTGACTAAACTGTTCTAAACTATATCTGCCAAATTTATTATTTGATTACATTGTCCTGACACTTGATTAATACATAAAACAATATCATAACTTATCATAACATCGCAAGTTTTTATGGTAAGAGTTTATGAAATATATACAAATATATTAATTATTCACACACTATTAATTTTAGTATAGAGTGAGTTTTTTATATTAATAGTTAGTCTTCATTTCTGTTTTCATTAAAGAATTTAGTAAAATCATCCGTGAGCAAAAAAACTTTATTGGGGTTTAAAAAAGATATATATGATTTAACAAAAATTTTATTTTATTTTTTTTTTTCGGGGGGGGGGAGGGGGAGGGAGCAAAATCTGACGATTAGTCGTCAGTTTTTTTTCTCAAATACTTTCAATTATTTTCACTACATCGCACTTCATTTTATTTTAACCCTCTCCAAGTTCCTATGCGATAGATTTTTTCTTTGGTTTTCAGCTAATATCATCTTAAAATCTTTATTTTTTTAGTTAGTTTTATTTTCTCTATGGTTCCCATTCCAAAGATAATTAAATAAATTATAAATAAATAAGGTTAAACTTATGATTGAAAAAATAAGTCTAATTACTGAATTAGGATTCTCTATTTTAAAGGGATGGCTTGCTTGAACCTTAAAATATTTTCTATTTCTTGTAATTCTTGTAGTAGGTAAATTTTACATTTTTCGAAAGATTATACATTATTATGATGTGTTTATTATGTTGTATAAGTTCTTCTATAACTGTATAATTAAGAATATATTAATGATCTTTAGTTTTGTTGTTAGTGACTATAATCTTCTGTACTGAATTCAGTTTCATTATTTAAATAATTACAAACGCTAAACGGAGAACAGTAAATAAANTGTATGTATATTAACACACACACTTGTAGGAAGACTAAGTTGAAGAACTTAATATCTTTATTTTCGCTATTTTCTGTAAATGAATAATTAAATACAATTTAGATAAAGTATAGTTTTTGATTATTAATGCTCCGTACTATTTTTGCACAAGAAGGAATATATTTTAGTATGAAGAAGAAGTGTTGAGTGATTCCCTCAACCCACCCATCCCGATGAGGCCTTCCTGAGTCCTTTTCAGCAACAATCATTTTTCTATTCGTTGTCCTCTGCAGTTTTTGAGGTGAAAATTGTCATTGTCCTATTGATTAGGCGATCTTGAAGCATGGGAAATACGGTACTCTGATCTTACGTTTTTCCCTTACTAATTTCTCATGTAATTTAATAATACCCTTATGATGGGGGTGTAGACATTGGGTGTGAGGAAGTAGACTTTTCAATGGCTTCAAGAGGTCCCCCAGAGGACAGGATGGGGTAGCTCTTTGTGTTGGAGACGCTGCCTTCCAACCCCTCACCCCTGTTGTGCCTAGGGGGGGACCCTGTGTGACCGGTCCACACGTGCCGCTCGCTCCACCTTCGCTTTCCTAGACTTTCATACGTGTACTCCTGTGAGAAAACTCCTTCCTAAGGTGTATATTCGCTGTTGCTTTATCTCTCCGTTTATTTTCGTCTTACGTATTTACGATTTTTCTCAGTCAAACTTGAATGACTGACGACATTTTGATACATCTAACGTATATCCTCGTCATGCCTGTATTAAAGTTTATAAACAGTCTCTCTACTGTATATAAGTGAGTACGACATTACCCGAGCGTTAAATTTTGTCTTAAAATTAAGTATCATATATATGCCATTCAATTTTAAAGGAAGTTGCTTAAAAATATTAATTAGAAATGTATCAGATAATTTTCAATGAAAATAGTGAAATAATTTCAAATATTTTAACTTTAAATTACGTAATTTCAAAACAATTATCAAGGAAATTAATTGATTTCATACATGAGATGCGATTTATATGATGTAACTTTTTTAATTTGTAATTTACGGCAATTACTTTGGTTTTCTGGTGGCAGTTTGTGACTAGACACAAAACTAGTTGGTATTAAGGTCTGTTTTTATTGCAAAAATCAGCCAAAACCATAGTTTTTCAGCCTTCGTAACTATTGTTTAAATAGTCGTGAAAAATATGACTTATTCTGGGCTATTATTTGCAGTTCAAAATTATGTTCTTTATTTTTACTACCAAATCGGTGAAGAGAAAAAGAAGTAATTTAATAATATGAACCATTTCAAAAATGTAATGAATATTTGTTTGTAGATTATTTTTCTGTTGAAGTATGATATTTATATTAATGAAGTGTTTTTCTTGCCAATTTAATTAAATTCCTTTATTATTATAAAGAAAATCTATATGTGAAGGCTTAAAGTTTGGAACTAAACCTTTTAGTGGATGACTTTCGGTTGAGAGATAGGTTTATCTTGTAAATTGTAAATTAGATATACCTTTTTGTCCAATCACAATTTCGAGTGAAGTTACATCTTATAATATTGGCATGTTTCCATTTTTTTTTTTTTTTTTTTTTTTTGAGATATGTGTAAATTTAAGATATTATATTATTTTTCAATTGTGGCCCCAAAACCGAACCTATAATTTTGCATGCCTTATATATGTTTTGTGTCTAATTATTTTAGATTACCTTTTAGTTGTTATACATATTAATAATAAAATATAAGCATGATGATATCAGTTATTTGAAAATGTGAACCAAATTATAACTTAAATGCTAATATTGGAAATTCTTTATTTTATATTGTCAGCTAATGTATATAATTCATTACAGGTGCTTAGTATTTTCGCAAATTGAATAATAATTTATTAAAGAGTGCACCCATTTTTGTGCTTTTTTAATAGGGTTCCATTCCTAGTATATATAGACGTACATACATATACCTGATATTTAGAACATCTACAGGTTTATTTACTTAATCTTGTGATCACCTGTATATGTCTGAAATTTAGAACCTTGGCTACTTGAATTGGGTTTTCCCTTATTGTGTCATAGTCTGCTAATATATTTGTCAGTGATTTTTAATCTCGAATACTTTTACAGATTTTTTAAAAATAACTATACCGTTGTCGCCTAATAAAGTAATTTAGTTTTAGTCAAAGTATTTTTCGATGAGCAGCAATATATTTACTAGGGTATTTACTAATGAATAGTATATTTACCCTCTGTCTTAAGAAATGTGTTTTATTCCTAGAAAGAAAAAGCTGCTCTTCAAGTTTGTATTCTGTCCTTTCGCTATTCGTCTCATAATGCCCAAGACAAATATTTTTTATTAAAGCATATCAATCACTAATGGGTCATAACATGTATACCAGAGAAAGTGAATTATCAATGCCAATTTTACTGTAAAAATTGCATTACTATTAAAGAAAATTGACANTAAATATATATTAATATATTATAAGATGATACTTACATATTTTTCTTTATCTTCCACAAAGAAATCATTAAAATTATTTGTCCAAATTAATATTGAAAGAAAGTGCTAAATTTAACATTTCTTTCTCTTTCGCTCTGCTGAAAGGAACAAATGTACTTGTACATTAAGTCTGCATAGAGTGTCCTACTAGACATCTCTTCACTATCTCGTTCCAGTGATTTGTAACTCTGTAAATAAACGATTGCTATAAACCTGAAGTATCATAGTCAGAACATCTCAATCTATTTTCTTAGCTAATCCATTGGCTATTGGCTAGTTCTTCTATTCACTCTACGATTCTCCTTTGTAATACATTGACTTTCTGTTCGCTTTCTCAGTTCATTTATGTAGTTCTTGGCATTTTTAAATTCACCTGGTCATTACAGAGTGCTCACAGGGGCTTTCTAAATTCTCCCAGTCTACACCTTATTTCCTAAATTTACCTTGTCATTTCGTTCATTTGATAAATTTTCCTAATAAATATGTAGGCTGCTCTATTATTTTTAATCATTTCACGGGAATTCCTATATCTCCCCAATCAATTTTATTTTTAAATTCTCCTGGACAACTCGTTGGCTTTCTTAATTCTTATAAACAGTTAGTCCTCCAAGTTCACTTATTCAAGCTATGTATCCTTAATTCTCTCAGTTCACTTCGTTGACTTGCTAAATTCTTATCAGCTATTTCTTCTGGCCAGTTGTAAGCTGTAAAACAAGATTTCCATTGAAATCAATGGGAACTGATTTAGGAGTGTTAGGTTGAGTGAGTTTAGTGTTCTAGAGACGAAATAGAAGCAACTTACCACATTTGCAGTTGTTCACAGTATTTGCTGAAACCCTTGAATGAGGATATTTGGTTTTGATAAAGAAGACAATGATCTCGACACTTGCTCAATATTAATGCTTGTTTATATTGAACGTAACAAATAGCAAACTTATGTTTTTTTAAGAGAATATGTCATAAAATGTGACTTAGTTCAAACAAAAAAAATTATATATATATAATTATTTTGCCATTTTTGTTTTCATACATATGAAGAACCCCACAGTAAAATTAAGAGTTAAAATTAATTAATTTTGTTATTTTACTTCTCAAATACGTAAAGAACCTTATGGTGCACTAAATGAATTTTTTGTCTTCAAATGTCGCTGTCCGTCGTCTTTTAAATTCCAATGTGAAAATTCTTAGACAAGCTCAATGATTTCACTTACAATACTAATGCTTAATCTAAGCTTGTTCTCTGAAGAGTGTAGTTTAAGTCATTAGCATGAATCAAAGTAATTCGATCTATTTTGAATAGACCTGATATGATTTGAAAACCTAAAAATCAGTTGGAAGCTGGAAATTACTTGTTGTCCTAATTGATGTATTTACATACCTGTGAAACACTCCAATGGAAATTAAAACTATATTGATTTAAGCAATGACAAATAAATATTGGCTGGCATCTAGGTTTTGTAGAGAATGAGAGCTACAGAAAATTCGTGCAGAAAAGCAGAATTACTTCTATTTCTCGCTGAACTGAGCGATTTCAGTCTCATTGAAGTTGGAATTTAACTTTTCCTTTCAATTCCCATTCTGCTCCATTATTTATTTACTGCAGTGTCGTCTTCTATAATAAAAATCTATAATTTATCCTTACCATTTTTACAAATTTCCTGAAATTTAACAGCTGTGTGGTGAGTTTCTATAAAATTAATGATACTTTAGACAGAGCTGTGGAAAAGACCTTGAAATGAAAAAGTAGAGGATAAAATGCGTATGCAAATTCATTTATATGCATCTGATAGCGCGATAATTTTAGAAAGATGTGTTTAATCTCAGGTGATTTGGAGGAAGAACTTAAGGTTTGCATAGGACAACTTAAGGTGGTTCTTGTAATTAAGAAATTAAAAATATATTGCCAATAGTTTTACGTATTCTAATTTATTTCCCTGGTGATTTAATATGGTCAAATATAGAGTTTTTTTTACCGTGGAGAATATTAGTAGAGAATTTGTTGGGCTTCAGTCAAGGTTGATTAAAAATATACAGTTTAAAAAATGAATTTTTTATTATCTGCCGACGTTTGGCTGAAACATCAGCTGCCGATGTAGGCTGACATTGTAAGCCTTCTTCAGGGCTGTTGTAATATAATGTCGTCAGAAAACATAAGGAAATAAGGTTTACCTTATTATTACATAAACACAACATAACTAAAATTAATGTGATATGAAATGCTTCTGAAAAACAATTACATTATGTTACAAAACAGTCATGATTTAGAAACTTTTGACCACGTGTCTATTTTTCTTCATCGCCCTATTTGCCCTGACGAAGGCCTGAAATTTAGGCCGAAACGTTGAAAAAATAAAAACTTTTTTGGTTACAAATTAGTTTTAATTGTTTAATGACCTGTAGATAAGATTTTTGGCCACGTTAATTTTTTTGTTGATGGGGTGAGTTGAGTTGAAATGGAGGAGACGACTTGAGTAAGAATTTTTTGTTTACTACTCAGTAGATT
The DNA here is from genome assembly GCA_000696205.2 of Oncopeltus fasciatus. Lineage (NCBI taxonomy): Eukaryota > Metazoa > Arthropoda > Insecta > Hemiptera > Lygaeidae > Oncopeltus > Oncopeltus fasciatus. The sequence goes on along the minus strand of KZ807273.1, from coordinate 303,397 downwards.
AGGAGATAGAGCCATTAGTGTTACGGATAATAAGGGTGTCTGAGTAGAGTAATTGAAAGTCCGGTTAAATTTCTATGTTGAATTTTAGGCGGGAGTAAATAGGAGTTGAATGCAGTTAGGATTTGGGGGATATTTTCTGGATTAAGAATAAGGAACTCATCAGCATATTTTCTAGGGAACAAGATGTCGTTTGGAAAGGATGAAAGGATAAAGTCTAGAATAATATTGGAAATGCCGGGAGCGAGGTTATTTCACATAGCTAGACCGTTTTGGGTTTTAGTAATTTCCTTGGTAAAGAAGATAGCCTAAAGCACAGCATAGGGAAAGGGACTCGAGTTAAGTGGACCGGGTAATAGTAAAGTGGTCTTGGATTGCAGTCCAGTGTTTTTAGGGCTTTGTCATTGGGTATGCTGGCGAAGAGTGATTCCGCGTCTAAGGAGCCTTTAGAGATATGTAGGGATTCAAGTATAAATATTAATTTAGTTGTGGTGTATCATCCCACGTAAATTTTAAACAATTAATGCGAGGGAATAGAATAAAAAATCTATTTGTCCCAGCCAGGAGTCGAACCTGGATCTCCTGTTTCCGGGCCGTTAAACAATCCATTGCACCACCGGGACGAACTAGATAACTTATTAAATTCCCAACACACCAGCGAGAGTCTAACCTACGAGAAAGACGAATACATCGTCTTATGCTCGATAAATAAATTTATAAATGAAAATAAAAAGTAAATAATGAAGAGTCGATAAATTGCTAGACAATGTCTAGCAATGTCTAGTCCTTCGAGCATAAGACGATGTATTCGTCTTCTCGTAGGTTTGACTCTCGCTAGTGTGTTGGGAATTTAATAAGTTATCTAGCTCGTCCCGCTGGTGCAATGGATAGCATACCGGGCCGGAAAGCAGGAGATCCAGGTTCGAGTCCTGGCTGGGACAGATATATTTTTTATTCTATTCCCTCTCATTAATTGTTTAAAATTTACGTGGGATAATACACCACAACTAAATTTATATTTATAAATGAAAATTAAAAAAGTAAATAACGAGTGTCGATAAATAGCTATTCCCTCGCTTAATTGTTTAGGAGTTTTTCGCTAAGAATCTGTAGGGATAGAAGGAGAAAAATAAAGGAACCCTATTGGGAAATAAGGTGCGTAAAAAACCTATAATTTACCTTTAGTTGATAACATTTTTAAAATGTTAAATCTCACAGAATCTGTTCTTAGTTTTTTCTTAGTTTTAGTATTTCGCGAAAAGTTGATTAAACCCTTTTGCCGGACCGTCCCTAAAATAAATTTGCGGCCAGTAAGGGCAAGGAAAGAAATAGAGCAGTCAAAAAGCTGGGCTACATCATATTGACCTCTGGAAAAGGACAACGATTTTGACATATTGTATAAGCTCTTTTTATGATTTAGTGGTTGAGCCGTTTCTGCAATCTGAGCAACGAGTTAAGATCGGATAAAGAAGAAGGTGGGGTGGGGGAGGGGGTTTAGAAAAATCTTTATAATCTTCTAGAACATCAATAGTAGAGGTTCGGTCATAAAAGCGATTAGAAAATTGTCCTATACAAAAAAAAAAAAAAAAAAAANAGAAAATAATATAATGTAACTGTGAAACCTTAAACTCCTCCCATCGAATATTTAAAGTTTTATTTTTTGGACATTTAAAATACTTATGTCAGCCGTACGCAGTACCCCAAAGCTCTCGGTGCAGCTGGACCGATTTCGGTAAAATGTGCGATTCTAGTTACAACTACGCTCTATGCGTTATTATATATATATATATATATAGCTAATGGGCAAATTAAGATAAACGACAATGCCAATTATAGCGTATTTAAATCTGTTTGTACCTGGATTTTTGCGTTACCCGCAGGAGGGGCAAATCACTGGAGAACAGCGGAGGTCAAAAGACTGGGCTTAGTCATATGACGTCACAAAATGTGTAAGGATTTCTTCATCGTCGTTTTTGCCTTTTATAGTTTGTAGACTGGTTCTTTCTTCAGCCTCTGAAGCACTGAGGTATTAAATCATATGTATTTTAATCACTTTAGAAACTTTGACGATGTGTTTTTCTAATTATTTCACTCCTGATCTTGCAGCTCGAACGCTAGTATAGATCATGAATACTAATAATATATTCCCTAGACTTCATGGACCTGAAAATAAACTAAGTCATTTATATACAAATAAAATTTCTGACTTAACTAATTTAGCTAGATTTGTCTTATTTCAGTGAACTCCTGAGAAAGTTATCAGCCTTTGAGATAGTTCCTAGAGTGGAAGAATACGTTTGCGTTAAAACTTTAAAATTCCTTACAGTTACTTGGACGCTGAAAGCTCTTAGCATGTCTGACTGACAAGAGTTACTGAACGTAACAAATGACCTCTTTTCCCTACTTTTCCTTCTAATGACTTTTAGAAAATTGTTTGGTCTGACATGGAGTCAAAACCTAACGACTCTTTTATCTTATAATGCGTTTACGTTTTTTTTTTT
>KZ807273.1:279484-300785 GCA_000696205.2 Oncopeltus fasciatus | reverse complement strand
TCTTAAAATTTTCACTAGGGAATAAAATTGTAATAATAATTTATGTATTATAATTATAAGAATAAAATGTAAATTACTACTGCATCATATATTTAAATAGATGCTATTGTATTTTTTATTAATGAAGACATTTTCTACTCAGACTTTCACTTCGAAGTTCAATCAAGTTGACTAATGAATCAGCACATGCATCTAACTGAGTTATCTTGTTTGTCACCAAATCATACCAGTGGAGGTGGCTTTTGTATTAGCACATCTTGCTTATTATTTTTGTTTTTGTTTGGGTGCTAGATCCTGAATTTTTAAAAATTTATGCGATATTTTCTTAGGTTAATGTAACCCCAGCAAATACAAATGCACGTATAAGCAGCACACACTTATGCCCGTTATCTGTTATAATTAGCACTTCTTATAGTTTTATATTATGTAAGAACATTTTATTTTTTTATTCTATTTTATCATAAAATTATATCTACTTTATGTAATATTAAAATTGGATTAGGAAAAATATGTTTCTCTTTTAGTTTAATTTTTTTTTTTTTCATTTTTTGAATTCCACATTTTGCGACAATCTCTCTACGGAGTCATGCTTTTTTATATCCTGTATTAAACTCCCTCGGTCGGAGTTGTTGACTTTTGTTACCACCAGAGAGTATTCAAGAAGTTTCAATGAATTTATATGTAGCAATTATAATCTATAATTCACTGTAGATTTCAATTATAGATCTTACTGCTTTGTATAATTGCTATATGTATGCATTAATACTTGTATACTCTCTGGTGGTAACAAGAGTCAAATTATAAAAATAAATTATTCGTTCTTGTTGAGAGGTAGTATTGGACAATTAAGAGGCAGCTGTGCTCGTCTTTTGTTGGAAGTGTGATTTAAAATAAAGGGGTCTCACCGCCCCCAGCTGAGACACCCTTGTCCTGCCTTCTGTCACTTCTCGATTCTTTCTGGACTTGGAGTATATCCGCCTCCTCCACAGGCTTACCCAACTTCCTGCCTCTATTCTTTTCAGCATCTCGCTAACTCCAAGACAAGTTTCCTTCTGTAAAAGTCAAACGTTCCTCAGGCCCAGCGGGAGGGGGGGGGGGACTCCAGGTGCAGGGCAGTACAAATCTATAATTAACCGTTGACATTTCCTTAGAATCTAATTCTTAAATAAGGATCCGATTATTCAAAAGGCGAAGAAGTAGATTAGCCGTTCCGCCAACAACACGTTAGGTTTCTTGCAGTTCGCTTGGTAAATGTAACATTTGAAAAGGATTCATGTGAAACTTCATGCCTTTGTACTTAACATTATAAGGGATTAAGGGGGGCATAAGAAAATATTAGTTACTGCTAAAACAATTAATGCGAGGAAATAGAATAAAAAAATCTATCTGTCCCAGCCAGAACTCGAACCTGGATCTCCTGCTTGCCGGGCCGGAATGCTTTCGTTACACCACCTGGACGAGCTAGATAACTTATTAAATCCCCAACACACTAGCGAGAGTCAAACCTACGAGAAAGACGAATACATCGTCTTATGCTCAAAGGAGCTGACATTGTCTAGCTATTTATTGACTGTCGTTATTTACTTTTTTAATTTTCATTTATAAATATTAATTTAGTTGTGGTGTATTATCCCACGTAAATTTTAAACAATTAATGAGAGGGAATAGAATAAAAAATCTATCTGTCCCAGCCAGTATATGAACCTGGATCTCCTGCTTTCCGAGCCGGTATGTTTCCATTACACCACCGGCACGAGCCAGATAACTTATTAAATTCCCAACACACTAGCGAGAGCCTAACCCACGAGAACAGGTAGATTATTTTATTCTATTCCCTAAACTATAAACTAAATTAATATTTATAAATGAAAATTAAAAAAGTAAATAACGAGAGTCAATAAATAGCTAGACAATGTCAGCTCCTTTTAGCATAAGACGATGTATTCGTCTTTCTCGTAGGTTTGACTCTCGCTAGTGTGATGGGAATTTAATAAGTTATCTGGCTAGTCCCGGTGGTGCAATGGATAGCATACTGGCCCGTAAAGCAGGAGATCCAGGTTCGAGTCCTGGCTGGGACAGATAGATTTTTTATTCTATTCTCTTGCATTAATTGTTTATTAACTACTAAATTAATATTTAGTTACTACTGTGTTGCAATTCACAATGTGGCCAGTGTATATTAACAGTAACGGTTCTAATAAAAACAGTCTCATTGAGGATCTGTTATTCCCAAGATTTTCCAGTATTATCTTATTATTTAAACATTTTATGACTTCAATAACAATACTTATATTCGAAAGAATTGATATTTAATACAAGTTAAATTAATTTTATCTCTTGTATAAAATTGCTTTCTTAGTCATTCCAACACCATGAACACAGAAACACAACGCCCTAGAAAGGGCCAATCATGGTTATTTAGGGAGTGTCTGACTATTTTGGTTTGGTTTAGATTAATTTTCCTTTATTATATTTTGTTTAAAATGACAAAATGCATTTTTCTTAACTGACAGTCCAAAGAGTTTAAAATCCTGTCAAAGCGTGTCTTGCTTAACATTTGTACAGAGTATTACGAATGTATGTTTGTGAAGTATTAGCTAAGGAGTATCGAGAGGATTCCCCTGCCTTTACCCTACCTGGAATATCTCCCTGTCGGCTTACTCTGCTAGCTTAACCAATTCACTTTTTTCGTGAACAGTGCAATGATTGCGAGGCTGATTATGGTAGTCAATGTATAACTGATTATAGAAATGCCTGACATGATGTCAGTGGGGGATCTAGGAGACGCGGGGTGTAACTCGGTCTGAAATTATTCAGTAAATCCATTTTTTTTTCTTTCATTTTACATGAAGGAGGAATGTAAAGGGGGGGGGGGTTCAAATTGTACCACTGCTATCAGAATTAATTGATTATCTATGAGTACAACCTGTAGTTCCTTTCTACCAAAAGAAGATTATAATATAAACCTATAATATAGTTGTTCAATAATAATAATAAGCAATAATAACCTCCTTCCCTTCGAGGGAACTCTCCCAGCAGTTTGCAGCAGAAAGGTCATGAATAATTTGATTTTTAGCAGATTTCCTGTAAGGTTGGTACCACGACGTTTTTCTGAAGAATTTCAACTATTTATTTTTGAAAATTGCGAACGATAGAGAACATATATAAAAATATAAATATATTTAGCTGACATATTGAACATGTCCTTGTATTTGAAGGGAAATAACCAAATTTCAAAGAATCGCATACATTTTACAAAAGTGGCTTCATGGAATCAATGTGAACTGTATTATTTCCTTGTGGAAATTAAAAAAAAAAAAAAAAAAATGGTATATCTCTTCTACTTAAAATGGAAAATGCTAATATTGTCTATATATCTTTTTTTAAATTACAATTACCGTCCAAAATTCTTTAATCGTTCACATTTTCATATTAAGTTTTAGTTTTATTTTATAGTGTGGGGTTTAGCAAGACATTGAAATCACAAATACTCATATTCATCATTTACCCAAACTGGAGTGAACATATTAAAATCAAGCGACAAGAACTCAACAGACGCCACTATACCTTATTCTACAGTCTTATAAATAAGCGCTCACAGCTCACATTAGAAAACAAACTTACTGCAAGTCCATATTACGACCAATCTGGACCTACGGTTTAAAACTGTGGGGTGTCGCTAAACCTAATATACAACGAATACATTCCTTCAGTCCAAAATGCTTAGAATAATTGCTAACGCTCCATATTATGTGTCCAACTCTACCCTTCACCGCGACTTTAATATTCCTTTCGTCCAAGATCTCATCTCCACCGGCTTCAAGCGGGTAAACTACAATTTCATCCTGATCCACATGCCCGATCCCTATCGTGTCTCCAATTCCTACAATTCTTCCCGGCGACTAAAACGGAGATGGCCTCGCGACTTCCTGGTCCTTAATACTTAAACTTATTTGGAGAGGGGTCGATGGGCCCCTACCCCCTGCCTAGTGGTGTTTACTTATTTATTTTATTGTTATTGTTTTATTTTATTGTTANTTATTTTATTGTTTGTTTTTTTCTATTTTAATTTATCTATGTCATCAAATTACAAGATATGATTAATTACAGAATTTAATAAATAAAGATTTATTAATTTAAGAAAAAAAATTTTTTTCCCAGTTCGTGGGTCAAGGACGTTTTACTTTCCTGACTATCTCACCGTATACTAAATACTAGCGAATGATTAAATAAATCAAAGTTTTGGCACCCATATATGTGGGTTGTGTGTGTACGAATTTTTATTTGAAATTTTCATCTTGCGTATGTGCTAGAGAACAAAATTTTGATGGAATAGTTGAACGGGTCGACATGACATATATAACCTATGAGACATGAAAATTACGTTATTATTAGAAATTAGTTTCTCTTATGATTTGAAAATAACTTATTTTTGACAGTGGTCTCGCTCTTATTGCCTCCTCGATTACTTTGACAGATTCCTTATTAGTTGAGTTGGCTGACTTAGATGTAAATATAAAATTGCAATCAACCAATAGTGCTAACGAATGAGCTTTACATAATTGTACAGAAGCTTGCGACATGAGGCTTGGGAATAAAAGGAACCTATAGAAAGAAGCTTCAACCTAATCTCATTTGGAATTTGGTAGCCTAAGAAATAAGCTAGGATTTCCCTAAGTTTCTTATTTAAGGGATGCATTATAGAAGCCTTTCAATGGCTGATATGTAATTCATCAAACTTTGAGAGGGTTCAAAAGTGCATTCCCATGTCCCTAAGTGGGCGAAAAAAAGTATCAGTACGTATCAGTGCTTTTTATTGAAAATGACATTGGATTATATTTAATTCTGAAAGAAAGTTACCTGTCTTCTTTATTTTCCATTCACTATTTTATTTTATTGTATATGTATATTATAAGCACAGTACAACAATTTATCATTTTAAAATACTTTTTTTTTTTTAATCTTAGCCTATAACTCATCTTGAAAAGTACTTTTAAATATTTTTCTCAAGGTAAAAATTGAAGAATTTCAAAATTATTCGAGTTTGTGTTTTGTTTGAAATGATCCGTGGCTCAGATAAGAGAGAATTTCGTTCTGTTTACTTCGGAAGGTTCTGCTTTGGCCATTATTCACATATACTCATGCTTTGTTCTTTGTCATTCCTCAGCCTGTATGGGGTTTGCTCGGAAATTGGATGGTCTGCATACTTCTTTTGGGCCGCCTTCAAAGCGGCGCTCGAATTCTTCGCATATTTATCCGAAGTAGCGTTCGAGAGTTTTCTAAAAAAAAAACAAAATAATATGAAAAGGCTGATGGAGAGGGTGGGATGGAATGCGCTCCCCTACTCGGGCCACCGCCACTTGATTGGCAGCCATAGATTAATTACTTCAGCTGAGGGAAAAACCGCAACCTGGAAATATTTTGTTATGAAATACCGGTTGAAGAGGTGGGGGCAGGGAGCCCAAACCGCCCCTTCCGGAAGTTCCCTGGAATCCCAGGGCCCTTTCCCTACATCACCGCCTTTTTTATTTTACCTGTGAGAAGCAATAAGTTAGGAAATTCAAGTTTCCTCATTTTCCCCTCCTCCCTGGCCGGCTTAGTGTACTTTCGTTGAGGTATGTACGGTAACCTGTTTTTTTTTTTTTTTTTTTACTTTGAAAATGATTTTTCTTGGTTGTTTTTCCATGTGAGTAAAAAATTCCCACCAAAACAGTAAATACTATGTTATAATATAAATTCTTGGGCGAAAAAATCTTTTAAATTAAACAAAAAGTAGATTAGTATTTAAACTTTCTTACAAAAGTACTTGAATTTCAATGTAAATGCTGTTCCTATATTTCTTTGAAGAATATTTCTGTACTAATTTTCGTTGAGTGCTTAGCGAATTATTCTTGTTTAGCAGTAGTAGTTTAGTTCTGCTTAATCTCTGCATGAGGGAAATGCGATATTAATCACAAGTGCCTTGGCATGTTGAATAGCCCGTATCGGAGCCAATGACCCGTGCCACCAGTCAATCTTCTTTTCATGGCAGTCCTACAGCAGCGGCGCCTCTTAGCTTCTTTTAATCGTCTCTTGATAAGGCCAGGAAAGGCACTTATATGCCCTTTCAGCTGGGAAAAGCTTTCCCTATAAGCGCAGAAAACCTTTTTCCCGCCAATAGTGAAAATTCCTTGATGGCTGAAATCCCCCTGGTTCCTGCGATTTTTTTTTTTTTTTTTTTTATACAAGAATCATAATTTTTGTCGTATTATTTGTTACTGGTTTTGTAGAAAGCTTGTGTAATTTATTTTTTATAACACCCGTCAAGCAATCACTGAATATAAAATATAAATATAAAATCCTCAAATAGAGATATAACATCGAATATATTATTGCTAACATTTGGGGTATAATTCCAATTCAACCCATCACTGGCAATAATTAACTTACTTAATAATTGAGAGGGAATTTTAAATTATTAAATTGTAATTAATCATTTCCTGTATTGTTGCGCTCTATTAATTAATCATCAACCTAGGTTTTAATAATCGCTACCCCAATAGCTTTAGAAATATTTTAAATTTCGTCATTCAGTTTCCTCCTTTGCTCAGTATAATTTAGCATATAGGTTGTATTCTTTTCTTCACATTCAACCACCTAGAGTGATGGGGGGAGGGGCTATTTACGTACAACCACCCTATTCTAAATACCCGTGATGCTGGGCTTTAAAAGCTTATCTAGAGCAGGACTAGAATCCTGCGCGACTGCTTTTGATGTCCCAAAGGGATTCCCTTGGCTAAGTCGCCTCAGCGGATACATATTTTTATTTTTATAAATAACAATATATCTAAAGCTTAAAAAATGTTTCTAATCAAATCGGTGTTGCCCTTATACCAAGATGGATTATTTTTTAAGGAAAAAGAGACTGCTCCCAACCACACAGTTTTGTGATGCACAGGAGTTAACAAGACTATATACATTGGAAATACAATTTATTTTTTTTTGGAAAATAATTCAATAATGAATTAATTTAATTCTAATAATATTATTTTACGCATTCTAAGATTTTAATTTTTCTTTTTATTCACTAAATCAAAGTTTATATTTCATTTCAAAAGTAAGGGAATTGAATATGGCATATCATACAACTTTCCTAAAGTAGGAGAGTTTATTGTAAATACATTTTGGCCAGGAATCCTGATCTGAATGTTTGTGTAGCTTAATACGAATCATTAGGCAGATTTAAAAGATATTAACCATGACAACTTTATAGTTGACTTTACTGTAACACGTATCTCAGCCAAGCTCTACTCCATGAAAGTCTCCTAGCTTGGTATAATAAGCTCATTATCCCTAGTCCAAGGACAAGAATAGGACAGCTTTATAGTTGCTGAAAGCGCTCAAACTTCTATTTTTTAAAAGTTAATCCACAATATTAACTGTATATTATTGTTGATTATGAAATACTTTTTAATAATAATCACAATATTGATGTATTCACTGAGTAACGTTTTTTAGAAAACAACTTGTAAAACAACAACTAGTGGGTTGTAAAAATGTTTATCCCAACATTTTGGATACGAGTTACTTTCTTGTCCAATAATCCGATTTTGCTGTCCGTAGCGTCTGTTCAGTTCTTGTCATTTGATTTTAATATGTTCAGTTTAGTCATGAGTCAAGGTGGAACCCAAGGTAATGGACTGAATCAGAGGGAGCTATAAGGATGTTATTGTATTTAAAATTATTAGGAGAATCTTTTTTTAGTTAAAAATTTACCTGTTCTTATTTTAATTCTTCATTTGCTGTACCTCTGCTGAATAGCATCAAGGTGGTTTTGTTGAATGTTAAGAGCGGTTTTGGATTCAGGATGAGAGGAGAGGAACGATTTGTCGTCTGTAAAGAGGACTAAGAGGGTATTAGGATGAGTAGGGATGTCTGCATTATAAAGGATAAAAAGGATAGGTCCAAGCACACTGCCCTGTGGAACGCCCACTTTCACAGTGAAGTGATTGAAGTATTCTGATCCTTGCCCAACCCTAAAGAAAAGACTTAAGGATTTAACCTCGTTTAAGTAAAATATGTCTTTCAGATAGTTAATTTATTTTTTAGATTTTAGAAAGCACTTAGAAATTAGTCTTCCATTGCAATTTCAAAATTTTTTATGTCAGGAACTACACAAAAAATGTACAATTGGGAAAATTGTATTATGACTGATAATAACTAAGCTGGTATTTATTCTACGTAATGAATACTAAGAAAATAACTCAATATTTTCATGGATCTGAACAAGCCGCACACGTTTTTGTAAGGTAAAGTTTATCAATCTTCTTCTAATCAATGTGATTAAATTAGAAATTTTTCAAGTATGTCTGCTGCCTGCTTCTATTTTTGATAAACTTTCTACTGCATATAAATGTCTGTTCAATTCACAAGGAACTGTGAGTATTCTGTTTGGAGCATGCAATCCAGTTGAAGATCGCGTAGACTCTATACTAATATTAAGAGTACGTAATGATACAGTTACCGAGTATCTTATCGCAACACCCCTGATAAGCAATTTGTTTGTCACATCCCCTGCCTAATTCAGACACAAAAATCGATTTAGTTTTATTTTCTGTGAGACATATTTATTTTATNTTATTAATTTATGTTTTATAATATTTTTATAAATGGGAGTCGTATATAAATATAATTCAAACTAATAAGCACCCTCCTACTGTATTTCTTGATTTGCTAGAAATGTATATTTTTAATGAAAGATGGGAAATAGAATCTGTTTAAGTGTTACGTAAGTATAGCTAACTTTAAAGAAATTCGCTCAAATAATAGTATATTTTTTAGTGAAAACATTTCGAACAAAGCTGTAGTTGTCTGAACTGTGCGTAGACGGAATGTAGGAGGGTGGAGAGGGTGTTGGCTTCTGTTTCCATGACAATAGCCACCCCTACATACTACTCGTCGCTTCCCCAGATTCTGGCGATATTTCTCTCTGTTCAGCCGGATATAAACTTCCCACTGGATACTGTGATAATTCCATTGTATTTTTCTTAGTTTATCACATTCATTAGAGTTCTGAAGAGTAGATGGCGGTAATATTTAAAGTTCCCGTAAGGAAACTAAGATATTCACCGTAGTACCATGGTAATAGGCATTACTACGTACCGATCGCAGCCGCTTCCCCAGATCTGGGCGATTTTTCACTTTACCAGAACAAGAAGAAATTTATTTATTTGTTAATAAAATAATTCTGTACAAACCTTGGTGCCAGGCCATTTCAATTTAATTATATATGTCATTTATTAATCTTATATGCCTCAATACCATTCATATATTGTAATTAGTAATGTAAGTAAATTATTGAGATGAATCACATAATATTGTGTTTATTTTATGGGGTGTTACGATTGGTGCGTATTAAGAAAGACATTTAAGAAAGCGACTGGGAGTCTTAGTGGGGAACCTTCCTTTTCTAAGTGCCCGGACTTATTACTTATTAAATCCTTAACATGCTATTAATTATTATCTGCTGTATATATATTACATTAATGTGGGTAACTAACTCTAGGAAAGATCATAATAGTTTAGGTAGCTCTTCCGTAACGAACATTTTTCTATTGAACGATACTCAGCATATTTATATTGTTCTAGCACATTGCCTGGAGCGAATTCCAGTCCTTGATCACCCCGACCCAAGAGGATCTTTTGCAATACCAACCCACAATTTCATTCATCTCAGTTGAAGCTCTTAGATAGGGCCCGAGGATCAGATTGTGCGGGGTTTCAGTCTGACTGTTGCCCTCCTACAGAAGTATATAAAGTATATGTATATATTTTCTGAAGTGATTTGCTGGTCACCCATCAAATATTTTTGTCTGAAGATATTTATATATTAAGCATTCGAACCTTAATTTGCTTAATTTTCCCGAAAATTTACTCTTGTCCTCTTTTTTTTTTGTACGAGTTAAATGTGACAAAGTAAGGATTCAGAAAATATTCTTTACATTTAATTAAAGTTTTAAAACTCCTTTCCGTTAAAATATGCAAAGTTGACAATACTTAAATGATAGATTAAGAGCAAACTTTTATAATTAATTTAAAATTTAAGTATTTTTATGAGTTGACCAGCTTATCTTCCACGCCTAATTTATGAGGTGACTGTCAACGACTGAAAAGGTAGCACAAAAGGTAGTTACGATTCATTTAGCACATTAGAACCTCACCTGCTCTCTCCCCTCGTGTGAGGACTCCTGCTACCGTAACCACCTGGTCAGTCTGGTGTCCCTCTATGGCTTACCATCCTGGGTACTTTCAGACGGCCCCTCCACCATCTCACCAAATATCCGTCCCTCAGGTACAGCGCTAGCTAAGATTTCCCAGGTTTCATTAATGATGGACATACATAACTATAGATGGATCAGATTCATGCCGAAAAGGGAAAAATAATTTTCGCTAAGAATGTTAATGTTAATGATAATAGGTAATCTTCCTTATTATACGTTATTTAGAATTTTTTTTTGTACGAATTAAATGTGACAAAGTACGGACTCTAAAGTAGTACTTATTGAATTCAGAAAATATTATTTATATTTCATTGAAGTTATTTGTTGAAGTAAAACATAATTTATTGTTAAAATCGATTCATATTATGTAACCTTCATAGAACCATCCAATTATTGAGTTTGTGATGCAGTTACTGTTAACAATGTCCCTCGTGTTCAATAAACTTTAAATTAAATTATAAGTGAGTAATTTATTGAAATTACTTAATAATTATTTTTTGTTCTAAAATATTGAAGTACAAGAGTGGCAGCAAATTTTATTTTATGCCTATTAGTTGTTTATTGGCTTTCGAGTGTGAATTTATTTGAGAGAATTGGGTGAGCACCCCTCAGTTTCCCAGCATTAGGTGGCGAGTATCCTTGAGCGGAGTAGACCTATAGGCCTATAAACCCTAATCTTTGTCCCTCGTGTAAACGATCCTCCAGGACCCCTCTAATTAAATCCAGATAGGCTCATCCTGTCATCGCAACGAATCCTTTCTGGGACACCAGATTTCGCGACCTCTCCAGACCTATGAAGAAGTCAGGTTGTAAACTCCGCCTATCTACACCAGATACCACTTCCCGCCATACTTGAAGGGATCCGTGGCAATCATTTCCCAAGATCGCGATAGCAGGGGAGTCGTCCAGAATAAGCAAGTCGATGCAAGCTCGGCAAATCTAAACCAAGTAGCTTACTTTCCTTGTAATCCCCTGCCACCAAACACACACTTCTGCCCTGGCTACATACTTCTTAATCCCACCATAGCCCTCTAATAGTTTACCCAATATCAACTTTTTATCCGCGCTAGGAACAACTATCCTATAGCGGAAAAGCAATATGACATCTCTTTTCCACATTTTCCCTTAACATATTCATATGTAATAAAACATGTTAAATATGTTTAGTTTACGCAGGCCCTGCGTGACAGATTTTTCATTATTAACATATACTTATTTTACTGTCGCTGTCTAGTAAATCAATTTCGCTTCTAATCCGGGGCACGCCAGCTTTCTATCGAGGGACTCGTCATTTAGAACATCAAGCCTCTCTCATCGGAATAAAAATAGTAGGGTATTGGTATTTGAAAAATTAGTTTACTTCCCTAATTTCTTTCTTCAAGTGGCTAGCCCACCAAATAATATATTATTTTTCCGTTTTACTAATTAATAACGACTTTTAATTTAAAATATTGTGAATCGACCCTATAAAGCGAAAGTGTAAATTAAGAATAATTTCTAAGGAATATAAAGCATCTTACACTTGGAATGTATTTAACTCTTTGGTTTGATGAAATGCAGAAAATGAGTGAAATTACTGGCCGTATCGCACAGCATTTTTCAACATTAAAAATACTGCAATATATATAGAAAATTAAATCGTGGCTGTGATATATCTCGCCCTTCGTCAGTGAGGAGCCCCGAAAATTTTACTCATTGTGATTTTTTTTCTTTTTGTGTGTTCACTGCACTCTTTATCCCATTGTTCTTGTTTACTATGTATATGTTAATGTGACCTAGCCCAGCCCTTTGATTGTTTTTTTCTTTAGTTCCTTCAGCCATTAGTCTTCCTAGTTAAATTTAAATATAAGATATATATTAATAAATATTATAAATAAGATATCTTGCATCAAGTAAGAATGGGGCTTAGCATGTACTAAGAAAAATGATAATGAATTGATTTCTTTAGGAGAATCTATTTGGGCAAGTGAGGGTTGATTTTCATAAGGAGTGGAGTTGGAGGTTGAGAAAGATTGACGGAGCTTTTACTGAAATGAAAAAATGTCAGAGGGAATGAGAGCAGGGCGTGACTTGAGTCAGCAGAGTAACCATTACTCACACTCATATTTGGCAGTTGAATTTTTTTCCTTTTCTCTCTCATTAGAATTACTATTAATTATTTTTGTAATTATATGATCGTATTTAGCGATTAACCATTAATTATGTAGTGTATTATTAGCCCCTTAGTTTGTTCCGATATTAATCAAGATAATTTTTGGGGGGATTCAACTTTAAATCTTACATTTTAAGAAATATTGAAATTTGGAAGGGAAACTTTTGATAAGACTTATTTTCTGCTATGTAGCCTTATCTTACTGGCCAGAACTTGTTTTCTTCATTAACAAAATATTGGTAACGTTCTTGGTTATATGAATTTATTAAATACGATCCAAATATTACAAAGATCTTGAAAAAAAAAAAAAAAATAGATTTCTTCTGAATTGTAATTACGCATTTTAATTCCCCCTGAATGTTTGAAATATATCATTGTATAATATCCATTTATNAGGAGTTTCATTCCAAAAACTACTTCCGGGTTAATCTTGTTTTTTTGGTATTGTATTTTCTGTAATAAAAGCATGGCTGAGGGACATCCCGAACTTTAAAATTATTTTAAAGGTATTTATATATGCTCATTTTACAACATGATTTTGAATTTATTCTAATAAGAACTCTGACCTTGGCACCTCAGACACGCGAGATTTCGTTGAAATTCGTTCAAACTCAAATATGTCACTATACGTATTAAGCTCCAAAAATTTTTTGGCTAAAGCCGCTTAAACGATTAACGTAAAAGGGAATACGCTGAAGGTAAATAAAGCGAATTTATTAAAAACCGTTCGATTTCGAAGGAAAACTCTAAGGGAACTCAAATTAGAAGAGCTGAAGGAATATAGGTCTAGACTTATAGAGAATGAAAAAATATTTGAATCTAATATTAATATATGAACAATAATGTTCACCACAATAATATTTACAAAAACCGTATTATATAAATCTATGTTGGTATTGGTAAACGCTTTCTTTTGCTTTTTTCCTCTCTTGAATAGTAAACAATCAAGTAGCCCAAGCATATTCTTTACAATATGTATATCAGCTTTTTTAGTACAAAAATAATATAAAATTAAAACTAATAATTTAATTTTTAAATGGCATAAATATGGGTTAGGTTAAAGTTGATGACCTTCATTATCAAAGATACATTAAGATATCCAGTCTGAGTGTTTTAAAATGAATAAATAAATATTTTTTATTTGTTATTTTTTAACTGGCTCAGAGAAATAGATATCTCAATAGATTTTTATCTTAATAATTTTTTTTATTTCGATGAAAAGGGTGTTATAATCCTTTCATTAGTTTTATAATTCTTTATATACAAGGCTTTTATAATTGTATTAATTTCATTTCAATGAACTAGACTTATTTGTTTGTATTGCTAGTTGGTAATGTAAGTTGTAGCTGGTATTTCTCGTGTAGATCTGGCGTGGAACGGTGGCTGCACATCTCCAGACTGAAGAGTGGACGGTTTTCTGTATATATCGAGCGGTTGGTTTGCTGAATGAGAGAGAGAGGCTGGGGCCGGCGACCAGCTGATCCTCCCAGGTCGATAGCGACCTGTTGGATTCACGACCCACGCACCTCCCTCAGCCAAGGCTGGGATTCCATAAAGTACTTCTCGAAGTGCTCTCTCTTGAAAATACAGTTAGCAAGTAGAAATATTCCCGTTGGATTTGTCATTTCCAACTTATACTGTACCGTTCCCGGGCTCTGTCTGTAAACTGGATAGTGCTACGTTGCTACTGGAATTGATCTAGGGAAAGTTAGCTGTCTGTCAGTTCTCTGTTGGCTTAGAAACTTTATTGGATCCATTTCTTAATGTTGTCCATATTATTAATTCCTTGATCATGAAATCATCATTTATATCATTTTCTGAAGATACGCACTTCTGAAATTAATCCAACTCAATATTTATTTGGCTAAAACCGGCCTAGAGATTCATTGCTGTTAGATATATGAAAAAATATATAAAACATAATACGTGTTAAATGCAATTTTCTAACATTCTTATTTTGTGATATTTTTGCGAAAAATATCTAAGAATGTAATTTTAATTGTTGGGAACCTCCTCATTTTTGAAACTTAGAAACTAAATTAAAATTTCCGGATTTTCTTTGCCAACCTTTAAATAATTCATTTTTGGTTGAAATCAGATGTGGGGGGAAAGGGTTTAGAGGATTACTAAAAACGTAATATCTTCGTTATTATTTAAAAGATGAAAACGAGAAAATGCAATTTTCTAACATTCCTTTGCGGCACCCAGAATTAAGTAATTTTAATAAGTCTGTCATAAATTGTATTCTCAGAAAAGGTTTTTTGGTCGAATTTATATTTATATTAACGTTATTCAAATATATTACATATACTGTGTTGGTAAAGCACCACATTTACCATATATTTTATAGAATGGTCATAATCCATAACTATTATA
The DNA here is from genome assembly GCA_000696205.2 of Oncopeltus fasciatus. Lineage (NCBI taxonomy): Eukaryota > Metazoa > Arthropoda > Insecta > Hemiptera > Lygaeidae > Oncopeltus > Oncopeltus fasciatus. The sequence goes on along the minus strand of KZ807273.1, from coordinate 285,998 downwards.
ATTACTGCAGCAAATTATACTTATTATAATTACAATCATATCCCGTTTAGTGACCGCCCTTATTGAGTTTGCATGTAAGATAATCGGAAAGGGACATAACTTACTGGTCAAGTAAGTAACACATTCGTATTTGTACATATGTGAACAAATTCGTCATAAATTCAATCAGTGTAGTTCCACCCTTGTTTAGCTATAGTCAAACCTAAGGCAGTTTATGACAAAATTGGATCTTAATATTGTTGTTAAGACAATTGTTTGATGCCATATTTCTTTGGGTCGAATAAAATATTGGTTGAAACATATTTAATATTCATGCTTCCTGCCAAATGTATTAGACCTCAAATTTCATGTTCTTAAAATAGCTTATTGAAAGAACATACTACCTATTCATTTGAAGTAAATTCTCTTGATTGATAAAAATACAGATATAAAATTAAAATCGTCGAAAATGGGTAGAGGATACAGAAGGCTGTGAGGATATTCTTTCTGTCGGGTTTATTCTGGGCCAGCATCTTCTGCCTCATATTCTTTTTCCCTCAATTTTTATTACATAATCATTGTTTTCGGGTATTTTTCTTTCAGCATCTTTATTTTATTTTCGTCAGGTCTTTTTCTTGTTTCATTTTTTAGTTTCCCTGATAAGTAGTTGAATATATTCATTTTTCATCACCCTTCATATATTATCTTACATTAATCGTATATTCATATTTCATCACACTTTTCGTCATCCGCACATCATGCCTTCCGCACTCCAAGTCATTTACTTAATCTTCATCATTAGAAGGCAATAGAGGTCTGAGTTCATTAAATATTTCCTCATCTGTCAATATCCTTCTCTCATGCATTATTTTTATAATAAAACCAGTCTATCACTTGTTATTGTTCTGCCTTTTAAAGTAATTTAAAGTTTTACATTTCCCAAATTATTTTTTACGCGTCTTAGAAGTATGTAAGAATAATCTAATTTAATTATTTTTAATTTAGAGGCAAAATTTAACTTAAACTTAAATTATAACTTAAATTATAAGTTAAATTACTCCCATTTACTTGGTGTTACGGAAAAAATTATTTATTGCTCTTGATAAGTGTAAAATATAGTGTTCTAACATTTATGTCCTATAATTTATTTACAAAAAGCCGAATAAAGTACTTATATAAAAATGTAACTACGAGAGCTGCCCTCCTCTTCCCACCTAATAAATATATCAATGTTTTTATTTATTTTTAACAGAATGTAATATGTAAATAAAGGTTATAAAAAATAAAATAAATATATCAGAGCCAGTCTTGGTCTCAACTTTAGAACACTTTTTCGCTCTCTCTGAATTGTATGATCAATTAGGTCAAACTTAACCATGGCCATTAACTTAACTAATCAATGGCTATTTATAAGGAAACATGGGAATTTTGTTTAGTTCCCAGAGCATCTGCGTCACAAACTGAGTCAAATGAATCAGAACCTTTGCTTTTCTAAGCTTTGCTAACTCTCTTGATGAAAAACAGCTGTGGTGGTTTTGGGATCCTCTTGTTAATGAGGAAGAAGTAAGATGAGGCCTCAAGGACGTACAGGATACGCAGAGTGCGGTCATAGGAGCCAAGTTCCTGTGGGCCAGCTGTCCCTCCTTCTGAGGGCTTCTTCCCTTCCGGCCAGCTCCTGGCTCTAGGCCCTTATCTAGCGAATCCGGTCTGGACGGATTCCCAGAGGATGTTGCTCTTCTCCAGCTTCATACTACTCTTCCAGTGATGATCCTTGCCTATTTTATCATTATTGTGGACATGTAGTTCCTTTGTTGAGATCATCTCTCTCCCATGGAAAAATGGAATTGATTCAATTGTAAGTCATTGTTCTGTACAACATATGAACTTCGGCAAACTTCAATTAATTAGAAAGGATTTCAACTAGTGTTTACTCCCATACAAAGGACAGTTTTAACTGTTCCTCCACCCAAGTCCTCTATTGTTAAGGATTCGGAAGCATAATTTGATGCGGAAATTATCTACCCCTCTTTATTAAGTAATATAAGTGTTTAATCTTTCCTAGCGCATGTCAAACAAGTGCTACTCTAATGTAATATTTCAACCACTGGTAGTAATAAACTCCATTAAATCTTTTTTTTTACTTCTGTTCTGGGGCTTATATCTTAAACTCCATGTAACATATTTTAATGTTAGAATAGATCTATGGGGATATTATGAACATGAAAGAATAGAGCAGTTAAAGTGTACTACTTACATGGACGTAGTATTGACTTCACAGTCAGTTTTGGTAACTCCGTTTCACCCCTTAGCACTGACGTATGACGTTGCTTTACCGAATCACTTAACATTTTGATCTCTAGTTGGCGCGCCCCTTCCCTCTGGCCATTTTTGAAATGATTTCTTTCTTTTTAATTTTTTGTGTAAGTTTATGTCTCTTGTTGGATATTTTTAGACGGTATAGAATTTAAACTCACTTCACTGGTAAACATGTTTATACGCATGCCATATAGAATATATACAAATAAAGTTGTACTTTACTAATTCCCCGCCAGTCATATTTCATTTAAATTTTTGTTTTAATATTTGTATGTTAGTCACATTTTCCATTTTGTATGTTTAATTTTTGACTTTCAGGCACAATTATCACCAACTAGGCTTTACTGACTGCGAGGCGTATTTCTCACCATATCTAAATTTGTTAGTCAACTCGCGCCCGCACAAATACATATTCAGGATTAAATACGTTTATTATTACATATATACTCTTAATTTATTCCTATATACAACTGATCATACTTACGATCAAACGTCTGTCACGTTAAAGCTTTGTAAACTAAGAAAATTCCCGAGCATCATTATTGATGATTATTTGTATTTGATCGTTCCATCTCATGTAATCCCCTACAGTTATAGAATATATCTTTTATCAATGAACAAATTTAGGTTCAGTTTCATTGCTGTAAACCAAATATTTCCCGCTACATTCCTATTGTCCAAATTTGCTCAATGATAAACTTATTTTTTTCAATTTCCCTTAATAAGCTATGTGCCAAGTTTCATTTAGATAAACAACTAATTACAGCTTCTATACCAATAAGTTAAATCATTTTGTGTAAACCTTATTGCTCAAATGACCGTGTAACTTCTACAATATGTCGTGTATCAATAAACCAATCTATGTTAAGCCTCATTACTAACAAAATATTAAGCCCACTACGGGAAAAACCATGTTTACTCTAATTTGACATTGTAGGTAATGCTCCACTCCTATTGGTCTGATTTGGCTCGAAATCGAATTTAGTCTTTAGTGTTACATTTTACTACTACATGCTGAATTAACTTTCGAAATTTGAAAAATGTGACCTGTAGAGCGTTGGCAGACACACACACACATGAATTTTAGTAACTGTAATTTTTTGTGATCTATGGTGTCTTGTCGGATGAGTGAAAGTATGGAATACACTTTGAAAATACATATTTGTCATGGGAACAACCTCTCTTCGCTAAAAGTCTGTAACTCATGAGCTTCTTCAAATAGGCAGATTCAAACGTATCATTAAGATGGAAAGTAAACCATGAAGATAGGATTATCAGGAGGTCGGTCTTGGTAGTTACTACCTCCTACAACAAATTTACCTCCTAAAAGTAAATCAATTATTTGATATTTGAAGCTGAAAGGCAATTAGTGTAAAATTCAGTCTTGATGTGGGTCCAGTCAATCTTCCTAATTTCTTAAATTACTTTCCCAATATTTTGAGTACTACAAAATATTATATATATTATTTTTATGAGTTGACCAGCTTATCTTCCACGCCTAATTTATGAGGTGACTGTCAACGACTGAAAAGGTAGCACAAAAGGTAGTTACGATTCATTTAGCACATTAGAACCTCACCTGCTCTCTCCCCTCGTGTGAGGACTCCTGCTACCGTAACCACCTGGTCAGTCTGGTGTCCCTCTATGGCTTACCATCCTGGGTACTTTCAGACGGCCCCTCCACCATCTCACCAAATATCCGTCCCTCAGGTACAGCGCTAGCTAAGATTTCCCAGGTTTCATTAATGATGGACATACATAACTATAGATGGATCAGATTCATGCCGAAAAGGGAAAAATAATTTTCGCTAAGAATGTTAATGTTAATGATAATAGGTAATCTTCCTTATTATACGTTATTTAGAATTTTTTTTTGTACGAATTAAATGTGACAAAGTACGGACTCTAAAGTAGTACTTATTGAATTCAGAAAATATTATTTATATTTCATTGAAGTTATTTGTTGAAGTAAAACATAATTTATTGTTAAAATCGATTCATATTATGTAACCTTCATAGAACCATCCAATTATTGAGTTTGTGATGCAGTTACTGTTAACAATGTCCCTCGTGTTCAATAAACTTTAAATTAAATTATAAGTGAGTAATTTATTGAAATTACTTAATAATTATTTTTTGTTCTAAAATATTGAAGTACAAGAGTGGCAGCAAATTTTATTTTATGCCTATTAGTTGTTTATTGGCTTTCGAGTGTGAATTTATTTGAGAGAATTGGGTGAGCACCCCTCAGTTTCCCAGCATTAGGTGGCGAGTATCCTTGAGCGGAGTAGACCTATAGGCCTATAAACCCTAATCTTTGTCCCTCGTGTAAACGATCCTCCAGGACCCCTCTAATTAAATCCAGATAGGCTCATCCTGTCATCGCAACGAATCCTTTCTGGGACACCAGATTTCGCGACCTCTCCAGACCTATGAAGAAGTCAGGTTGTAAACTCCGCCTATCTACACCAGATACCACTTCCCGCCATACTTGAAGGGATCCGTGGCAATCATTTCCCAAGATCGCGATAGCAGGGGAGTCGTCCAGAATAAGCAAGTCGATGCAAGCTCGGCAAATCTAAACCAAGTAGCTTACTTTCCTTGTAATCCCCTGCCACCAAACACACACTTCTGCCCTGGCTACATACTTCTTAATCCCACCATAGCCCTCTAATAGTTTACCCAATATCAACTTTTTATCCGCGCTAGGAACAACTATCCTATAGCGGAAAAGCAATATGACATCTCTTTTCCACATTTTCCCTTAACATATTCATATGTAATAAAACATGTTAAATATGTTTAGTTTACGCAGGCCCTGCGTGACAGATTTTTCATTATTAACATATACTTATTTTACTGTCGCTGTCTAGTAAATCAATTTCGCTTCTAATCCGGGGCACGCCAGCTTTCTATCGAGGGACTCGTCATTTAGAACATCAAGCCTCTCTCATCGGAATAAAAATAGTAGGGTATTGGTATTTGAAAAATTAGTTTACTTCCCTAATTTCTTTCTTCAAGTGGCTAGCCCACCAAATAATATATTATTTTTCCGTTTTACTAATTAATAACGACTTTTAATTTAAAATATTGTGAATCGACCCTATAAAGCGAAAGTGTAAATTAAGAATAATTTCTAAGGAATATAAAGCATCTTACACTTGGAATGTATTTAACTCTTTGGTTTGATGAAATGCAGAAAATGAGTGAAATTACTGGCCGTATCGCACAGCATTTTTCAACATTAAAAATACTGCAATATATATAGAAAATTAAATCGTGGCTGTGATATATCTCGCCCTTCGTCAGTGAGGAGCCCCGAAAATTTTACTCATTGTGATTTTTTTTCTTTTTGTGTGTTCACTGCACTCTTTATCCCATTGTTCTTGTTTACTATGTATATGTTAATGTGACCTAGCCCAGCCCTTTGATTGTTTTTTTCTTTAGTTCCTTCAGCCATTAGTCTTCCTAGTTAAATTTAAATATAAGATATATATTAATAAATATTATAAATAAGATATCTTGCATCAAGTAAGAATGGGGCTTAGCATGTACTAAGAAAAATGATAATGAATTGATTTCTTTAGGAGAATCTATTTGGGCAAGTGAGGGTTGATTTTCATAAGGAGTGGAGTTGGAGGTTGAGAAAGATTGACGGAGCTTTTACTGAAATGAAAAAATGTCAGAGGGAATGAGAGCAGGGCGTGACTTGAGTCAGCAGAGTAACCATTACTCACACTCATATTTGGCAGTTGAATTTTTTTCCTTTTCTCTCTCATTAGAATTACTATTAATTATTTTTGTAATTATATGATCGTATTTAGCGATTAACCATTAATTATGTAGTGTATTATTAGCCCCTTAGTTTGTTCCGATATTAATCAAGATAATTTTTGGGGGGATTCAACTTTAAATCTTACATTTTAAGAAATATTGAAATTTGGAAGGGAAACTTTTGATAAGACTTATTTTCTGCTATGTAGCCTTATCTTACTGGCCAGAACTTGTTTTCTTCATTAACAAAATATTGGTAACGTTCTTGGTTATATGAATTTATTAAATACGATCCAAATATTACAAAGATCTTGAAAAAAAAAAAAAAAATAGATTTCTTCTGAATTGTAATTACGCATTTTAATTCCCCCTGAATGTTTGAAATATATCATTGTATAATATCCATTTATATGCAATGTATGAAATAAACTCACTATATATACAT
>KZ807273.1:243766-272147 GCA_000696205.2 Oncopeltus fasciatus | reverse complement strand
ATTAATTTTTTTTAAATGTTTATAAATAAAAAAAATTATTTAATTTAAAAAGATATGGTTTGCATGACAGAAGATGACATCATGATATTATTTAATAATCCTTTTGAAGCTCTTATTAGGGTAAATTAGGCAAGCTTTTCTCTAGCTCTTATTTAGCTGCTCTGATAGCACCCTTTCAATATTTAGAAGCATTTTATTGCTTCCGTGTCGTCTTAGACTGTTAACTGTAAGGTTTCTTCCCTCCAGAGTTTTTATTCCCTGCTGCTAACAGATTGTGTTCCTGTGAAATTCGATAAATAAGTATTTTCCCGTCAAATGGCAACAAAAAATAATGAACAAAAGAAACAAATAATACTTTTAATGAAGAATTTGCCTGTTGCATAGCATTGTATAAACTCTGCTTGCAGTTGTAAAGAATAAAATCTTTGCTTTATATTTTTCGAGTAATTCCGTTAACTTGTAAAAAAAAAACGCTTTAATGATGATTCCAACTGAGAGTAACTTTAAATGGGCCGTCTCAATTGCTACAATTAATTTTCTGGTTTTTAGTAATTAATAATAGTAAATACAAGAAATTAATTAACTTATTTAAGTACAAGCGCTGCAGAATCAGAGTAGTTCCTAAGGTTCACCCCCAAGCATCACCCACTTTACCAGTAATGAGTAATCTTCATAATCAAGGTTTGGCTTCATTTAATAGAAAATCCAACATAGTTAATAGAAGATCAATTATTTCAAAACATTTTTTACCCTTTTTCAGTTCAAGTAAAAATAAGTAAATAGTCACTAGTGAACTTGCTGCATGTGAATTTTTTTGCCAATTCAATTCAGGACAACTTCTAGTTTTTTGTTTTTTTTGTTCAATTGTTGTTCATATCTCTTTGTCATACCACACAATTACTTAATTTCATCACCGACCCTAATTTGGAGGCTAAAAATATTGCCTGCTCAAAATATTGTATATATTATCAAAATTGTTGATTCATACGCACACTCTTTCTCCCTGTCCCTCTCTCTCTTTCTCTCTCAAACACACACACACATGTATATATTTGTCTGCATGTACTCTAATTTTAACAATTTCTGAAGTAAGGAAAACAAATTCGGTATTTTAGATTTTCTTTAAAAACACATAAGTTTTTTAGTGGTTGGAATCAGGAGGAGGCGGAGGGAGTTTAGAGGAAGGACCACATTGAATAATCTTTCAATATATTCTACTATGTTGGATTACAAAATAATAAAAACCGAGTTGGACATAATAAATGTAAATTATAATACTATAACGTTTATATCAGCAGTTGATGCGCGATGTATTTAAAAAACAGTTCAGAAGAAAGCGCATGTTAAGAAAAAGAGAATGTAACTTCATGGGTTTGCAAAGCCTTTTTGATTTTAAAATATAGAAACGAAATTCGGTATTAAGTCATGCTTCTGCAAACCGCATATCACGAATATCATTGGCATTGGAATTGGCTTATTCCAATACATTCCGTAAAACATTAAGAAATTGAAGATTTATGAAAACTCTTTTTGTATGATTACCAAAATGCCCATTATAATTATTGTACTATTTTCTCTAAAATAATTGTATTTTTCAATTTAGCACCCTCAAACCACTACACTAATGGATTCTAACACCCCTTCAATTATTATTTTAAACTATTTATTATTAATTACTTTCTACATGCATCATTACTTAACAATGTTTTTTCCAGTGGTTTGATATTAATGAGTTGTGTGTAAGTGGTTATCGTCTAGGAGAGGTATACTTCCCTTGGAATATATAATGCCACGGCCCGTTTGCGCAGGAAAATCTAACTTCACTTTTCTCAAGATGTCCGAGGTTCGATCTACCTACTTAACATAAAAGCAATGTCCACTTCCTTTCTCATTAGAATGACAAAACTCTTACCTTTCTATCCTATCCTGGAGGTGATCATAACTCATCTCTGTTTACTTCAGCGCCAAGGTTACACATGCCAACAGGCATATTGTACAAGTTATATTTAGCCCATGGTGTCGAGTAGGTAATGCTAGTAATGTTCATATAATTCTTGTGCTATTTTCTACTTTGTGTTAGTCTCCTTACACGATTCAGTCTACCTCCTATACTAAAGGCTGCTTTTGTTCGTTCACCTCTTTAATTATTATTTGAAGACGGAATCCCTTCCATTCAGTAGAATGATTGTCTGCTTGGCGTATCAGTACATCAATAGTTGTGCTTCGGTCAGAAAAAAATTGACAAAGAAAGGCTTTTAATAACACATGCATTAAATTTATTCTTTAATGGCAAGTTTCGGCTAGTAATCTTCAGGAATAATGATTGCGGAATGGGGTGTACTTGCCAAGCCTGGCTGACAAGCAATGACTGGTATTACTTTGAAGATTGCATATGCTACGTTCGCATTAAGAACAAATTCTTGTTAATTTTTTCACAACGACTTTTTTTCTTAAATACTCCTTAAAAAATATTGATGCACAAATTAGTTAATAAATTAAAATANCTATTTATACGGACTAGGTTATGTAAATGAGTTTCTGTCTCAATCAGCCCAGTCCCTGGCCATTAATCAGTAGTCCCTCGCCCCCGACTTATCGGCCATCAGTCAGCTGTGGCCTCGAAAGGCCGGGCAAGTTCCGTTCCGTCAGGCATATGCACGTAGCATATCCCAGCCAGCCTTCCTCTCCTCTAGACCCTAAGGTCTTGTTTACTACGCAGTAGAGCCGCGTTGGAAAACTTCTTCCTCTGTCTCTAACCTTATCTTCCAGGTGTGACAGTGAACTCCTGCTTCCGATCGCCGAATCTCCAAGACCTGTAGTCTCTCTGGCATTCTAATTGGTTTCTTTAAAACTTGATTCCTTCTGATAAGATCTAAACGTTTATTGGATCGCTTTGAATAATGCTTACAAATGGTTTTTTTCTGTTTTCTTAATTTATTCATTCTATTACAAATGAGCGAAGGAAATTTAGTTATTCCTCACTAAGAATTTAGGAGAATTTTAAAAGAATGCAGTTTGTCGTGGAGGCTGTGGGACAGTTTATTTAAAAACTTTTTCGACATTTTCTTCAGTTCTAGCTACTATATATCAAAAATGAAAGTCTCAAATATATATATATATATATATATATATATATATATATATATGAGTATGTCAAAAATATGTCATGAAAACAATATTAATAGCTGTAAGAATGAATGAATTCCCTATAACAGCTAAAATAAGCTAGATTTATTTTATTATTGGTCTGATAGTTATTTTCAGATGGCTGGAAAAGTATTTTTGAAACCGGCGTACGGCACGGTGCGGAAGTGCCGATATGATGAGTGTCGAGAACTCGATAGCACCCACCCCCAACCCCCTTCCGGTGTCAGAGCCACTTTTCTCACCCCCGGAGCTCCTGTCGTCCCTACAACCCCCTGGGGTATCCTCCCGCGTTCCGTCTTCACGGCTCCCCGCAAAGTTTAAAGCTCTCCGAGGTGCCGCACAAGACGCACACCGGGCCCCGGACTGCCTTATAAACCTAACCGAGCACTATATATTATATTTTCAAGCCTGGGGATTGCTTTTACCCTTACCTTGGGCCCTTTCTTTACTGCAGGGGCATAAACGTAAAACTCTCGTTCAAATACTAAATAAATCCTTCTCCACTGAGAGGTTTTTGACAATATGCGCTATTATGGAAGCATAACATTCAAAAATGGATTCACTTCTGCCCTATAAATATACATTTTTTTTTTTTTATTGTAATTAGATTAGAGTAGTATTTTGTAAAACATTTATTTATTTTAATACTGATTGGCACAAATTTTAAAACATATATTTACTATAAATCATACAATAATATCAACTCATAAAAGTTCTCTACACAAGGGTTAAAAATGATCCATCAGGAGCTGCTTATTACTATATAAATTAGAAGTATTCTCCAAAATTTAACTTATAAGTTACTTATTATATTCTTATATCAATAAGTAACTCTTAAGTAAGTTTTTTCATTGTTCTTAAGTAAATATAATTCCTGCTGCCACGAACAAAAAAAAGTTTAGTTCCCCTAAATATTACAGGACATCTCTCACTCTTTTTTCATCAATTTCGCTCAATAAATCACAAACACACACACATATATATATATGCATGTATATATATACATAAATATATATTTATACATGTAAGTACATTTTGTGACTATTTGGAGTACAGTCTAGCAAGATCGAATAAAATATTAAACAGTTTTAACTTTTTACATCCCATAAGAAAAATTTTAATAGAATAATTCCTGCCAAATTTACCTGGAATTATTTTTCTTTAGTCCTTCAGCAAGGAGTTCAATGCAGCAAGTCAATAGAGAGAGTTTGTAATTTCCATGTTTGTACTGTAATAAAATCTTAGAATAAAATAAATCAGTGCTGAACACTGGAGAATGCCAGTTGAAAAATACATTTTTAAGCAAATAATACCTTTATAAAGATTTCTGAATAGCTCGTAGGGAACACCCTGCCCTATTTGGGAGCCATTCTGCATTGAATGGGAATAAATCAGGCGGACAGTACAGTGCGCTGACTTAACGTCTTCTGTAGTGTGCCGTGGGTTTAGAATATATACATCCTTTACATGTATTTCCCTACTGGGCCTTTTATTTTTTTTTAAGAAGCATGAAAAAGTGATCTTCTTTTGAACTTTCTCATTTACGTCAGTATGATTTCGTTTTGAGGTTCCTTGACCGTAAAAAGGTTTTTAGAACAATGTGCGCGTGCCCATGAGAGCATTCTTATGAGAACGATCAGGCATTCAGACATGGAAGATCTATCAAGCTCTTTTGTCTTGCGTTTTTTTGGTATAATGTTTTGATAATGAGATATTGCATTTGACAAATGACAAGTGGATTTAGAAAAGGTGTCGTGAAAAGCCACGTTTTGACGCGAGAATAACCGCCTCTCCTCAGTTGCTGACCACATCTGTTATTCGTATAACTCGTGTTCTTCACTACTTTAAGTAAGAAGTAAGCTTAATGCATCATAAGAATACACTTTGGAATAAAGAAAAGCTAGAAAAAGTAGGTAGTGCGCCGGGTTCTGGCCGAGTTACCACCTCCTGATTTTATGATTTTATTATTTTTAAACATGAGTTACTTCATCCTAATACGCTGTGGAGTTTAACTGACATTTTGCTATCATATTACTTTGATACATGAATTATGCCATCGTAGTAATAAACTATGCAATGTAGATGGGGTTATTTTTATTTTTAAATCACTTTTGCAGTCATAACAATGCAGTATGGAATGTAGAAATTGCCATCATTCAAGCAGGCATTTATTATTTTAATAANATCATCTAATAATAATATCTACGGTCATAAAAATCTTTGATTTAAATACAAGGAGAAAATTCAAAATATTACTTGTATATAAGTTTATAAAATAAAATTTATTAAGAAAATAAATGTATGAAAGAATGTATTATTATGTAGGAAAATGTCTTCACCGAATTTCAATATTTTTATCATTTTCTTGTTAGATTAATTTGCATCGAATATATATAATTACGGAAATGTTATATTTCTTTTTCTTTTTGGGGTGCCAACAAGAAAAAGAAATATAATCAATAATGTCAGAAAATATCATATCTATGCAATACAATCATGGTGTTTCATAGTATCTCATAAACATTTATAAATAAAAGGTCCCATGTATTTTATTTTCTAAATAATCCTTTGCCGATGACTCTAATAAGATTGGATTTTATTTTGTTTTAGTGCTCTTGAACAAATACAGATAGATCTCAGAAGAAAAATAAACTTGGAGTTTTTGAATATAAACTCATTTTAAATTTCGTCAGTCAGTATTTTCGGATTATATAACTAATTAAAAGCTTTTTTAAATAGATTTTACTTATCCTATTTTAGTGAAATTCCTATACTACAGTGTTACCTTACACGAGTTAATAAACTTATTTCCATTGATCTATTCTATTTTTTAAAAAAATAAATACCCGTATTAATTTAAAAAGTAAGCTTTCGGGGGAAGATATTTATCTTATATATCTTTTCTTTTCTTATTCCTATGGTTCTTATACATGAAATTTTGTAAGGGTGAAGCTAAGCACACCCTCTTGGACATTATATAAGAAAGGCAGGGAAGTTTGAGAAATCATAACAATCCAGTTAAAAATAGGTTAGAGGAACGTGATAAGGGTGGCTAGACAATTACATGGCACTGGGCAGAGGTGACCCGAGACCCCCCTAAGATTATATTTTTTAATCACTATATTCTAAGGAAATTTGTAGAACACTAGCAATATCTAAGATATAACCATTTTTCATTTGTTTTCTCTCTAATCCCTCCCCAGACGGAATTCCGTATTTAAGAATTAATCCGGACGATTTGCGGAAAGATGTTTAGATATTGAATTTGCGTTCTATTTTGAATTTTGAAAAATTCCCATTTAGATTTATTTAATATTAGAATCTCACAATGCAAATAAAAAAATAAAGGAGTACTTCAGTGAAATAACCGAGTCAAAATAAAATCTGGGGATGCATAACTGAGCCAAAAATGTCATTAAAAAGTTGTTCTGGTTCAGTTACTGATCATTCAGGATTTGTTTTAATTTTTTTGAATTGGTAACGAAGTTAAATTAACGAAAGAGTTATAGAAATCCTGTTCTTCGCAGTGACTGGCTAATGATGATGAAATTTAGATCTCAATGAAGAGTTCATCAAATAAAACCATAGTGGGAAGAACTTGGTTTTTATAACCTTGCACTTGTTTATTTATTATTACATCCCCACATTTAAGCACTTATTGTCAATAAGGGAGGGCTAGCTACACTTATAATGCCATATAGGGTTTGTTTACGTTTCTGAGATAGCCATGCTGACGATACTCCATTTATAGCTAAAGTGAAATACATAAGCTGACTTTGTTTTTCTCAGTTATGTATCATTAAATGTATTTCATTTATAATTGAAATCTTGTATAGCAATAAAAAACGAAATAATTCGAACTTAAAGTAAATAGTAAAGTTTAGTTCTAAAATTCTGAAAACATTTTCACTTGCATTAGGTAGGGGCGAGTTAATATAACCGACCTCTGTGACGTAAGTCTATTGGGTAACTTGAAACTCGTGCTGCAGTTGTCTGCTAGTTAATGTTCATTGAGGAGACTAAACTTAAGTATATAGTGTGTTTAAAAAATGGTTGGACCTCCTTCAACATTTCACACTAACTGCACGAAACTTATATTAACTTCTGGGTGCGTAACCCAACTGGTGGAGGGACAAAAGTCGGCAGACAGAATAGTGCTTGTAAATTCATGTGTACTTATTTTAAGGGATTGATGATTTAATCAATAGTTCTACGATTTCGGTCACGTGGAGCACGGTCTAACAAGTTTAATGAATTTAATGACGTCACATTTTTTTGAAAGTGAGGATCTAAATAATGTGAGTATAATAAAAATACAAAATGTATTTTCTAGTGGTAAAAATTATTTTTAAATACCAGTAACAATAAAGCTGATTCCTCCGTGGGCTATTTTTCAGTTTGTTACTTCTTGTTTTTACTATTCCAGCGTTAAATCAGTTGATAGAGAATTAAATTGGGTACAGATAGGATTAACAATCTCCGTTTTCGTTACTCTTGATATATGGTTGTATTTATAATTAATACTTATGATGATTCAATATAAAAAATTTCCCAATAACAACAGAAAAAGTAAATTGATGGCTTTCCGTTCTCCCACGGCATTGGATATATAAACACCTGCAAATTTAATTGCATACTTCAAAGATAAAATTTCTGATAATAGCTAATTTTAATAAAATTGCATAAATATTGTACAGGTGCAAAGAATTGTTGAAATTAATCTTACACAGTATACTTAATTATAGAGTAATTTCTGCGCATAGGCGTGCCTATGTATTTCTTTGTGTATGTGTGTAATTTATATTTTTTTTTAGCTTCGTTTTATCTGTATTCTTACGATTTATATAAACAAAATAAGAAAAAAATAAAGTTTCGATTTAGAAATTTAGGCTATTAGGAGATACGTTATTTTAACAGAAATTATTACACATTATTAATTACTAGTAATTGATCCATAATTTTTGTTATTTTTTAACAAAATGTAGTAATTTTAATTAATAAAAAGCGTTGATTATTTTATGATTATTAATAATATATATTTTGTTTTTCATTTAATACTATGGAGAAAAAATTAGTAAAATAATCCTTATTATCTACATAATTAATTGTTGCAATNCGAATTTCAATATTTTTATCATTTTCTTGTTAGATTAATTTGCATCGAATATATATAATTACGGAAATGTTATATTTCTTTTTCTTTTTGGGGTGCCAACAAGAAAAAGAAATATAATCAATAATGTCAGAAAATATCATATCTATGCAATACAATCATGGTGTTTCATAGTATCTCATAAACATTTATAAATAAAAGGTCCCATGTATTTTATTTTCTAAATAATCCTTTGCCGATGACTCTAATAAGATTGGATTTTATTTTGTTTTAGTGCTCTTGAACAAATACAGATAGATCTCAGAAGAAAAATAAACTTGGAGTTTTTGAATATAAACTCATTTTAAATTTCGTCAGTCAGTATTTTCGGATTATATAACTAATTAAAAGCTTTTTTAAATAGATTTTACTTATCCTATTTTAGTGAAATTCCTATACTACAGTGTTACCTTACACGAGTTAATAAACTTATTTCCATTGATCTATTCTATTTTTTAAAAAAATAAATACCCGTATTAATTTAAAAAGTAAGCTTTCGGGGGCAAAAATCCTGTACAAATCGTGGTTTGATGAACCTACTTTGTTAGGAAGGAATTTCCTAGAAAAAAGTTTGTAATTTTTAGTGAACTATCGTTCTGGAATCCTGTATTTCTTGAACAAATGTCGATATATTTAAGATTCAATTGACACAATTCTTTCGAATTGAAATTCTTCCCTTCTTAAGTTATTTATTTATTTCACTTAACCCATTTGTTCTAATTTAGATATGGTGGGGAGGTGTATTTTTAATTTACATTGTTTTATTTTTAGATATTCCCAACATTTATTTTTTATTTTTTAAGTCTTATTTCTTTAACTTATTTTTAAGATTTATTTATGTTTATTCCTGTCTCAAATCATAGACTCTATTGGTCTTTGTAAGTCATTTTCTTTAATTTTTCTACTTAATATTTTTTTTTGTTTGACAGACAGGAGACTAAACTGAAAATTCAAAAGTTTCTAAGTGCCGTACAAGATTATTTTTAAAATCTTAAATTATAAGAGAGAAATATATTAATTCCACTTTTACTTGGCATTTAGATCATTTAGAATTTGCAGTGCTTTTGTTTCGATTTAAAAATAATAATTCTTACTGATAGTAAATATTTTAAATTAAAAGAGAATTGATAATTAATTCAAACATATCTATCTATTTTTAGAAACACATGAAGCGGGATTGGATCAGGAATACAGTTGTTACGAAATAGGTGAATATTTCTAATTGAAACTTTTATTATTTTGCTATTTTATTACTAATTTTAGTTGTGTTTAAAATGACTGAGAAACAGTTTTCTAAACTTGAACTGTCTCTTTGCTCTCTTGATTTTCTATCTTTATAACACTCTCTAGTAGCTTTAAGGTGAACGGTGGGATATATCTAGTGTAATAAAAATGCTTTATTCTTTTTCACTTTTATACTTATTTTAAAATGTAATTATTTCCTTTTATTATTGTGCTTTAGTTTCTTTTCTTATTGACCACTAAATTTCGAAACTTTTTTTTCCCTCTAATTTCGTATATTCAGTCTTTTCCTGATTAATTTGAGGGTTCTGAATTTGCTTAATGAAATTTAGTTAGAATACAATCACTATTATTTTGACGTTTTTCGGGAACAATATAAAAAAACTTCTAAGGGATTTTAAATTATGGGCTTCATATATTTTAAAAGGAACATATTTTTCTTTGCTTTATTTTATTTTTCACTTTGCTTAATTGAAACTACTAAGCTAATAGAAATTAATTAATTGTTAGTAACGTGCTAGGAAGTTGTTTTTTTAAATTAATTTGTTTTTATTGATGTTTAATTTTTTTTTCTGTGGTGATGGTACTAGACATACCTTCTATTCGACACTTTTATTTATTTAATATTTTTCCTCCTTTATTTTCGTGTGCTCTTTAAAAACTGGTGATTTGTTTTACTTTTTGTATATTTCTTGTTTATTTCTGTTTTCCTGTAGTTTAAAAAGTAAATAGTATTATTCTTAATTTATTTTTTGTTTTAAACCTTTTTCGACTCACAGGTAAAAAATAAAACAATATTTTTGGTTTGTATTGTCTTTTGTAAGATGTGGTTAAGTTTATGTTATTTATGTATTTATTGCATTGAATTTAATCATTTGCGGAGCAGTTAGGAAATATCATACATCAGTGAAAAAAATGGCTTAGCATACTTCTCGTGAAGTTTTACGAACGGTAAATTTGCAAATTTAGTCATTGGGTTAAGTCATTTAGAATTTCAGGTTAAAAAATAAAATAAGCTAAAGAATTCTGCAGAACTGGATATTTTTGGTAGCCCAAATTTGGGTTTTAACATTTTAAACTAAAATATTGGACAAAAATAAATCTCTAAGAAACACTAAAATATTTTTAAGTAAAATACTTTTTTTTGTACTGTTTTCTTTACTTTTAATACCTTATAATTACTGCAAAATCTGTCAAGGGTTAGATTAAAATATTGTTTTGAGGATCTTATTATCAAAATCGAATTATGGGTACAGTAATCAATTGAAATCCTGTCATTTGCCCTATTGATATTGCCTTTTTCTTTTTTTTATAGAATACATTTCTTTTAAACTTCAACTAACTATTTATTTGAAACTATAAATTCAATGAACTTCTACTTAGTAGTAGTTTATCACCGTTTGCTATTGACGCCAGTGTGTTGGGAATTTATTGATGGACGTGAAGTCCAACGTTTTAATGGAAAGTCACTATTGTTGGTTGAAGCCAATTTTTGCTGAGAATTCATTGCTAGACGTGAAGTAAAACATTCCTCATGGAAAGTCACTATTGTTGGTTGATGCCAACTTTTTGCTGGGAATTCATTGCTGGACGTGAAGTAAAATTTGCCTCATGGATAGAAGTCACTATTGTTGGTTGATGCCAACTTTTTGCTGGGAATTCATTGCTGGACGTGAAGTAAAATTTGCCTCATGGATAGTCACTATTGTTGGTTGGTGCCAACTTTTTGCTGAGAATTCATGTTGCTGGAAGTGATGTCGAGCTTGATAATGGAAAGTATCTATTGTCGTTTGATGCCCGAGGGTGTGCTGGGCTGGGAATTTATTGATTCTAAATTGGCGCCTAACCCAGATATATAAAACAGACTTTTATAAAAATATTTTGTTTTCCTAAATAATAGCCATTATTGCTTTAATATCATGGCGACCGGACAATACTTGTAAATTTACAAGGCGATGAAATATGGGTAAAGACAAGTTTATGGTCAAACAATTGAAAAATACCTTGGGGACAGGTTGGACCAATGAGAGAATCGTTTCTTTATCTTTCCCAAATAATGGGATAAGATTTCTGCTTTGCTTTGCGTACACTAATACAATCTCATAAGTTTGACAGAAGTGACTTTGAAAGCTGAAAAACAAAAGGCAGGTCGTTTTGTTCCAGTAAGGAGGAAGACTTTGTGTTCTGTCTTTTTGAAACGACGTCAAGGCGTCCACTCAGCCTCCTGGAGTTCCAACTTTATTAGCATGCGATTTAGGATTTAAATTAATTCATCTAAGAAAGAAAGCTTAATCACGTTGCTTTGCCGCGAGTACTTCATTTGTGAAATCCTGGAGGGAAAGCGCTTTTGCAAGTAAAATATTTTTGAATCTAAATGACGGCGTTGTTGACTTAGGCCCTTTGGGTAGACATGATTTTAATGACTAATTCTAAAACACTTAGTAAGCAATAAGTTTTTAAATCAACACTCCATTTCTGTTTTGTCAATGATTATTAAGAATTCAAACTAATTATTAATTACTGTATAAATTGATGTTTTTTTTATTTATCATTTTTGTGAGCGTGTGTGATGAGGGGAAATGGTTGATGGATAAGCTGACTAAATTTTAAGTTAAAATATAGCGGAAAAAAGAGATTTGTGTGTGTGCATGAGTAAAGTAAGGGTATCAGCCTACTATTCTTAGATAACTAATTAATACTCAGAAGAAGAAGTTTGTGTGAGTATGTGTCCGGAAGTGTGTAGTGGGGGGGGGGGGTGTTCAGCTAAATAGCTAAAAAATACCCAGAAGAGGAAATGCGTGTATGTGCATGCCAGGAAAGAGGCTCGACAGGCTATTACTATTTCTTAGATAACTAATTAATACTCAGAAGAAGAAGTTTGTGTGAGTATGTGTCCGGAAGTGTGTAGTGGGGGGGGGGGGTGTTCAGCTAAATAGCTAAAAAATACCCAGAAGAGGAAATGCGTGTATGTGCATGCCAGGAAAGAGGCTCGACAGGCTATTACTATTTCTTAGATAACTAATTAATACTCAGAAGAAGAAGAGTGTGTGAGTATGTGTCCTGAAGAGTGGGGGTGGGGGGGTGTGTTAAGCTAAATAGCTAAAAAATACCCAGAAGAGGAAATATTTTATGTGCATGCCAGGAAAGAGGCTCGACAGGCTAATGCTATTTCGAATAAGAGTCAGAGGAGTGATTTTAAAAGTCTGTTCTGAGCAGGAGTTTTAGTCCATTATGGTCAAATAGCTGAATAATTGCTAAAAGAAGACATTTCTGTGTTTGTGGCGGGGGGGGGGGGGTGTTATATACTTCCACTCCTTATATAGCTGTTTAAGGACAAAAGAGAGAAAGGAGGAGAAGGGTAGAAGAAGAGAAGCCTCCTCTCCCACATATTTGCAACCTCAAATTCATGAACTATAAAAATTAACAATACAATTAAATATCAATAAAAGAACATAATAATTGAAATAGAACGGTTGCCAGGGCCTCCTATTTTTAGATGGACAAATCAAATTCAGTATTTGATCTTTTGAATATTGTATTTGTTGTGGTATTTAATTACATATTAATTTTATACAATAAATGCCCTTCCTTTGCGATAATGCATTTAGAGAAGAGAGGAAGTTACACTATCTTTGTTATTATTAGTATGTAATATGATAAATATTTATAGACTCTAATAGGTGGGGTATGCAATTTCCCAACATCTGTTTTTTATAAAATTTCTATAAGAAGGTTATCCCCCTCTCGGTCGGGTCAGCGTCATTATCTTTTCTCCGTATTGTCCTTCCTTCTTTGTATGATCATATTTGTCATGTACTCTAATTTATGCACACCTTTAAAGAAACGTGCAAAGTATTCTTTGTTTAGACAGCTCCTGAGACGGACTATTGTTCATATTTTAAGTGGATTCCAGAGATCGGGAGGGTATGTGGTCTGTTGTTTGTACACACTCAGGATGTTGAGATGGTTCGGGTAGCTTTGATCGATCCTTCATAGACTTGTAATACAGGCACACCAGTACTGCACCCTGTATCATTCCTCCCTTTTCTAAGTCCATTCACACGCTATTGAATTTCAGATTTTGGGGTGCTTTCTTATTTTAAATGATCGAATGCTCAAATCTATCGTTCACTGTAAAACATCTTGAATCTCTGGACTATAAGGTGACGATTCATTCCTGGCTTTGCGTGCTTTTTCTACGCATCGAAAGATGATAAGGCATTTAACTAATTGCCTTACCTTGCCGCATGGTTACAAAACATTTAGTAGTTGATCCACGAGTTGTGTAGAAGGGAGGTATACAAACTAAATTTTTTTAAGATGCTGAAATGCTTAAACTGGGTAGAAATGCATTTATAATGATTTCAATCGAATTTTATGGAAGAAGGTTTACGATTAAGATTTTTAAATAGATTAAAACTTTTTTTTTTAATTGCTCAAAATAATGTTGAATGATAAGTTCATAAAAATAATTTCGTACATACACCTTTGTAAATAGTCATCTAAAAGTTAGTAAAAATCTTAATCTCTAAGTAGTAACTGGTAAAACAAAGGTAAAAAAAAATCATATGTTTTCATACAATTATAAATAATTTTTCTTACTCAATAAAAATAAAATCTAGAAGCTTGGTAGGCGAATACATTTTTTTTCAACAATAAGTGCAAGAGAATAAATTTAAAAATCTAACTGTCTCAGCCAGGACTCGATCCTGGATCTCCTGCTATCCGGGCTGGCGTGCTAGCGAATTACACCACCGAGACTAGCCAGATAACTTATTAAATTCCCCGCACTCCTACTGGGAGTCTAAACCTCCTAGTAAGACGAATATATCGTCTTATGCTCGAAGGAGAAACAAGTACAATATTTATAAAAAAATCTTTTCGTTTTTTACTTTCTATACAACCACATAAGATTATAGAATGAGGGGGTTATCTACAGGTTTCCATCCTATTCTATACATCATGGTTCATATTTCTATTATATTTCTCGGTTAGTGCTTTCCCACATTTCTTGAGAACTATATTGCAATGCATAAATTAATTACTAAATAA
Source organism: Oncopeltus fasciatus (assembly GCA_000696205.2). Taxonomy (NCBI): domain Eukaryota; kingdom Metazoa; phylum Arthropoda; class Insecta; order Hemiptera; family Lygaeidae; genus Oncopeltus; species Oncopeltus fasciatus. Next base: position 257,554 of record KZ807273.1, on the reverse strand, counting down.
TTGATTAATTAATGATAACTAACCCTTTATTTTTTATAAAAGTGGAAGCAATATTATCTGAAAGCATATAACCTTTCTTTTTTTTTAATGAACTGGGGTGAAGCTGTACAATTATGTGGAATAAAAAAACTGTTATACTTTTCTGGGTAAATTCGGCCACCGAGCGAAGTATAACCGTTTTTTTTTTCCTTATTTTTTTTCCTCCGGTTTCAGTAACGAATTCCTGTGTATGACATTTATGTGTCTACATATAAAACATACACTAGGATTGTCTTAGACTAATAATTCCCTTCCTTATGCTTTTTAATGAATTACTATGGCTTTGGAAGTGGTTATGTACATCTGAGTGCAATCGTACAATATGTAAGTAACTTATTATTTTTACTTTTGATAATATATATTATTACAGTAACTCTTCATAAAATTTTCTAACTCAAAGTGTTAAAGTGGATGTTTCTCCGATTCAAATTTACTGATTTTATCACTAGATTTAGCAAACCACTTTATTTATTTTTCTCATATGTTCCTTTATATTTTACGGAGTTTTTCATTGATAAGATAATTAAAAGAAGCATTTAATTATTTAATAAAATCATATTTGAAATCTCCTATATGAAAGTATTCTGGCATTTATATTAAATAGATGTCATATCGATTGATAAAAGTGTGGTAATTGGGGAATCTACTCTTATGCAAATGATCAATGAGAAAATGCAGTATTAGGGCTGCGGCAGGGACAGGAGCAAACTTAACTTATGAGCTTGATCCTACAATTTTTAGGTGTCAAATGTAGGTTTCAATTTTTAAAACCACTTCGAGAGGGTTACATCTATCGATCTACGAGTTTGGATACCTTGATAGATCTTTTGCAATACAGTACACTTACGTGTACACTTACGTCACTATTGAAAAAAAAAAATACTCGCAAATTCTCTGTAAGAATGCAGCCTCCAAAACAAAATTTTCCGTTAGAAATACGGTTTAAAAATATGTTATATTTTATAAATTTGTTTTTGTTGTGGTATCTCCCATTATCAGAGGTTTAAACTTCCGGTAGGAGTGCATGGAATTTAATAAGTTTTCTAACTAGTCTCGATGTTGTAATAGGCTAACGCGCTTGCCGGGATAGCAGGAGATCCAGGTTCGAGTTCTGGCAGAGACAGATAGATTTTTTATTCCATTCCCTTGTATTTATTGATTACATTATATTATTTGAAATACATTTTATTTAATCAGTATTTTTAGTATGTTTGAGTGGCGGACTCTCGAAGCATCCGTTGAAGGGAAAAGTGAATGACTGACCGCCTTCATCATCGCTCCACATTTTCCCTTGCTCGCTAAACGTATCGAGCGTCTTAAATATTTGTTTAGAGCGGAAAATCCATTACCTCTGGGAATTTTCTGAGCGCGGGGAACTGATGTAAATTAGGCTGTTGATTCTGTATGTTATTCGAGAGCTCCGGGGAGCAACGAAAAATCAACGAATACTGATCGGACAAGAGGGGGTGAATGGTACCCATGATTATTCATGACCCTGCTAAATCCAATTGATGGGGGGGAGCATCGGCTTCAAATTTATTGTATCACTTACACTGCTTCAAAGCACTTTAGTATAATTAAAATAAAATCAGGTTATTATTTCCCATGGATCTGAGATGGATATAAATGTATCTGAGATTCACACCCACCATTCAAAAATTAGTGAATGTGTTTTGAATTATTCTTTCATTTCTGAAATCACTTCAGCCGTTTTCGAGAATAATTAGTCTAATATCGTATAATATTTTAAAAAAGCTGCATATTGTTAATTTCTTCTAGATGTTTATTAATGCATTTCAATATGCCATTTAAAAAAAAATTAATTAATATAAAATTGTAGGAAATTAAATAAAATTGCTTGAAAGACGATAATTTTAAATAATATATTTGAGGTTAAAATTATTAGAAAAAGTGTGTGAGAACAGTTTACCACTCTTCTTTTCTAGTCAGTCTAGAGCCAGCTGATCGTACCCTTCTTACATTTATATATCCGACTTCTAATCTGAATTTTATCATTTACTCATACTCATTTATATTTTTTATGAAAAATAGTAAATTCACGTTTCCTCAGGACGGAATATTTATCAACTATTTTATCATAATTATTATTAGGCTCATTATCTAAATTAGTGGCTTATATAAATTAATTTGTGAAAAGTATTTGTGCTATTGGAAATCACGATTAAGAGAAATTTATATTTATTATTAGAAGGTATAATATTGGCTNTAATATTAAAAATATTTTTGAAAAAAAAAAAAAAAATGAAATCTTATATAATAAAAGAATACAATTAAACCAACTACTGCTTTCGAAATGAGTGTCTATTCTTACAAGCTATGGCACAGCAAATACTCATGTAATGAAAAAGTAAACAGGAAGCCAGCGAAGCACAAAAACCAAATTTAGTTGTTCTTACCGTGTGCACACTTCACTCATATGATAAACAATGTGTGTGTGTGCTCTCTCATCAAGTTGCTGCAATGAGTTACACGCATTGATAATATCAGGGGTAATGTGAAACATGTGCCCTCTGTAATATTAGCGTAACTATATTCAATATTATTTTTTTTACTAAAAGTATTTTTATATGTATTCCTTAGTAAAGTAAGAAAATTCCTGAGTGGTTAAGGTAAATAATATTCATATGTTTTCAAATGTTAATAAATCTTTTTTTTTTTTACATAATGCAAAACATAAATCTTTTGAGGCTTGGTGGGAAAATTTTAATTTTTTTCGTTTATTATTTCCCATATAACCACTTAGGGTCGTGGAAGGAGGATCTATCAACAGGTAGCTACTCTGTACTAAAAATCAATGGCAATGGGCAAGCTTTTATTCACTGATGAAAGAGTGATGGAAGATTAAATTTTCAATGAGGGTGGGGTTACAATAGACGTTAAAATAGTTCAGGAACATTATGTTTATGAACTATAAATAATAGTTTCTATTAAGTAATATTAATACTACAACATTTTTTTTGGTCTGTAAGTTCTCAAGGTCATCTTTTTGTTTCCTTCTTATCCATCTAATTTTAAAAGATTTATGATTTAAGATTAAGATTTAGGATTTTCATGAAATTCCTTAAATAATTATCTTATATTTTGCCTCAATGACTTTTATTATCTTTTAAAGTATATGAGCATAATCATAAATTCCTTCAGGCTATTGTGATTGCATATTCTCTCGGCACTGACTCAGTTAAAAAGAAGCAATCCAGATATCTTGAAGCTGATGATGGAGCTTTGGCCGCGAAATGCTTTCCTGTAAATAAATAAAATATGTGAGCAGACTGTATATACTAATACGAGCAATGACATTTTCATTTTAGCAAAAAATCAATTAAGTTACCTTGAGGCTAACTCATGTTGGATCTTTGACACCGAAAAAACTTATGTACAAAAATGCTACATAGGCAAACTGTATGTACTAATTGGAGTATTAACATTCACATTTCCAGCAAGAAAACAATTAAGATGATGGCGCTTTGACTCCGAATGGCCTCTTATTTTGAAATATAAATATACTGTAGAGGCAGTTTAAATTTAATTAATTAAATTGAAATTTGTATTGTTCGAGAGAAATAAATACAAATAATAGCAATAAGAATTTTCTATGATAATTAGTCATCCCCTTTAATTTGAATGGGCATTATCTTTCCAAGCGCTTTGTTCGGGGATACATTCAGCCTGGGAGAAGTAATTATAAAATTCGAGATCGCTTAGAGCCTGCGGACGGGCTAGGGTGATGCTAGGATGGCTGGGTGCCACACAGCGTGTCGTTTAAAAACCATTCCCTCGTCCCTTTAGCTAAATGATGTATAAATTTCGATAAGAGGCTTACATTGCTTTTTAACTGTAGCTCCTTGGAGGAGACAACCCCCCCCCCCCCCCGGGGAGTTATATTTCTTCCTCACTTTCAAAATCCTCCCCCCCCCCCACGGCATAGCACTAGCGACCCCCTGAGATAGTCACTCTCATCAAATACGTTTTGTTTTTTTAACTTTTATTTATTTATTGCATTCTGTTAAATAAAACATTTTGTAATTCGATTAAAATGAAAAGCAAAAATAACAGTCAATGTCAATCACATGAGGAGAGAAGGTGACCATTGACACCAGTTTCAATATTCAAATACTAAAGGCTATCATCCTAAACTATTCCATTAAAACTAATTATTGAATATGGTCTCTTCCCGTTAAAAAGCATTTATATATATATATTTAAATAGGCAGTAAATTTAAAAATTTTATTTGAAAAAATGATATTTTGTTTTCTATTTATTGTACAGTAATTTTAGTGTTGAACATGTTCAGATAAATGAATGTGAATTATTATATTAAAATGCAATTGTGGTAGAACATTCTGTTTGAAAACTACAAGGTTTATATTATTATGGATTTAAATATTTATACACTTACTGTGCTGTGACTATTTTAAAGTTGACAAATTTGACAAATTATATTTTTAGGGGAACTGAATTACGTGGCTATATTGTTCTTAATGTGACATATACCAAAATAAAAAATATTGTTTTCTTTGTAAAGAATATATAAATTCTTATAAAGAATTATAAATAAAATAAAGAATTTATGTTCTTTATAGATGTTCACTCTTCCTGGTTGTTTTAATGATTAAGGGCACTATATAATAACATAATTCAATTTGGATTTCATTATATAAGCACTGTTCTAGATATAATTTATAAGATTGTTTTTAATTTGGAGTGGAGTGGACATGTCTTTGCTACGATGTATTTGTTTATATTCTGAAACATAACCGCCTAAGAAGGTTTGACGCAGATCCTTTCTGAACATTTAAAGATATCATCCATCAATAATAAGTAAAACATATTTTATTCTACTGTTTTATGTATAGATTTTTATTTATTCAGTAAATTTATGTATCTTATATTATTTCTAGTGAATTTAAAAAATCGATTGTCATGTTAGGAGATATTTCATTTTCTTACATTTTATATTAATTTACATTTTTAATAAGTTTATAATTAGTCGTGCTAGATTTATGTTTTTTAGATGAATCAATTATAATTTTTTGGAAAGTATTTGCTTAATTAACAAGTCATGCATGATGAAAAAATTGCAGGATGAAAAATCAACATTTATGGTTTTTTAGCATGTTTATGAAAAAACTTATATTCATTTGTTATGTTCTAGGCTTACTCAGCTCTTTTATATAAGGATTTTTTAATAGTATTTATTTTTAAGGTATTTTAATTTATACACATTATTTCTACTAATTAATGTTATCGGATTATATAACTAATTAAAAGCTTTTTTAAATAGATTTTACTTATCCTATTTTAGTGAAATTCCTATACTACAGTGTTACCTTACACGAGTTNCTAGGCTTACTCAGCTCTTTTATATAAGGATTTTTTAATAGTATTTATTTTTAAGGTATTTTAATTTATACACATTATTTCTACTAAATAATGTTATTCGTTCTGGGATACTAATAATAATTCTCCACGTCTCCAATAAACCTTACTATCTAAATGACAGCTGAATTCGATGGAATTTTGACAGGATGTCGATGAAAGGGATGAAGGTGATATTGTCGACTAGATAAGTGACCCTTTGAGTATGTATTTTCGAGTAAAATGTTCATGAATTTTTAATTCTATTATAATGTTTGATTTTCTGATTAGAAATTTTCAGTTTAGTGTTGATTTTATTTTCCATGTATTATTTACGTCCAATATAAATACTTTAATCAAAACGATTAATCCAAAAATTTTGAGGAGAGAAAATGTTTAGGTGCCGATTTGTATCCTAATGATTCATTTAAAAATTTGGATACGACACTAAAAATGCATGCTGAATGTATGTATATCAGCCTTTTTCATCTAGACTTTATCGAGACTGAAAACAGACGATATCAGGAGAAATTAACCTTAAAATTGAATAATGAAATAAATTTAATGCAAAGTATAAATTTTAATTTATAATCTTAATTTATTCATGCTATAATGGCGTAAAAAAGGGGATCGTAAAATAGATATTGTATCTCAAGTACTGAAAATAATAGAAAAGAAATCAAATTAGCCGTACTTCGTTTTATACTGCTGTTTTTAATTTTTGCACAGGCCAAGTTTAAGTGCCAGTGCATCAATTCACGCAGTTTAGTGAAGAACTTTGAAGCAACAATCAAATAATACGTGAGGTAATCATGACATAAATTTGTGCTCTAGACAGTGAACAGTGCAATTGTTATCAGTGGAGGAGGAACGACACGTTCTGTCCTACTGCTAGCCCTAACTAAGAGTAGTACGAACAAAGGCCGCAATAGGAGAACTCGCTCAGCTGGAGGGAAGCCCTAACCGCTGAGTTCTCCACCAGCCAGACCCGCTACTAGCCAGTCATCAGGGCTCGTCCACCAGCACATTGCCATCCCCGACATGCCAAAACTCTACCATAACGATGACAAATCTTGTAGGCCCCAGCGACCATACGGTACTGAACAACAACGCCTCGGTCTTCACAGAATCGTCGTTCTCACTCTCTCAGTCACTCCAAACCCGTTCAGCGCTCTCCCCACAGAGGAAAACAGAATGGAAACAATGACCGCCCCTAAAATTCCCAAGCCCCGCCGATATTCGTCAAAAACATTCAACATTTTCAAAGTGATGTGCACACAACTCGACCGAATAGTTGGCAGGGAAAATTTCAAATGTATAAGCAGGCATTCCGACACAAAAATAAACTCCAACACTCCTGACTCGTATCGCGCTATAATAAAATATTTAAAAGACACAAAAGCCGTAAATCACTTGTACCAACTCCAATAAGATCGAGTTGTTATTCGATATCTTTACCGCACTACTCCTACTTAGACAGTAGCAGAAGAACTCTTAGAGTGCGGGTTCAAACCAAAAAGTGTACTTAATGTCCTTGGCACCCGGTGAGGAACTGAGGGAATTTCTAAAGTGCCACTCCCGCTATTTTTTGTAGATCTAGAGAGGACTACAAACGGTAACTCTATATACAAAAGTAGTGGTGGAAAAGCCTCACCCTCGCCGTGACATAATTTAATGCCATAGATGCCAACAGTATGGTCCTCAAACTGTAACTACCTTCCTCGATGTGTCAAATGCGGGGAAAACCACGACAGCCGAGAGTGCCAGAAGACCAGGGACACTCCAGCCACCTGTGCTTTTGCTCCAAGAGTCACCCCAAGAGTCTCCTGTGGAAGTTATCCTGTAATCCTCTTCCCAAAGCATGGTAAACCCTAAGTTACTGGGTAACCCCATTCTTTCTGTCGCCCAAAAAGCTTGTTTCCCCTCTTTTCAAAGGCCTTTGAGAGGATTCTTCTTAAAAGCCTAATACCAATCCTGGACGAGCACCAAATACTTCTAAAACATCAGTTTGGTTTCCGAACCAAACACTCCACTGTCCAACAGGTGTTAAGTGTTGTAGATTGCAAAACTTCCTCCTTCGAGAACAAGCAGTACTGCGTTGGTGCCTTCCTCGATGTGTCGCAGACATTTGACAGGGTCTGGCATCGCGCACTATTGTTCAAATTAAAGTCCATCCTCCCAAGCACCATTTACCTTATCCTTCGCTCCTACCTAACCGATCGATTCTTCAGGGTCCGGCAAGGATTAGATTACTCCGACTATTACCAAGTGGAAGCGGGAGTTCCACAAGGTAGTGTGCTTGGCCCCATCCTTTACATCCTATACACTGCCGATATCCCGACACATCCTAACACACTCCTAGCAACCTTTGCTGATGACCAAGCAATCCTTTCTACCGATGCTGACTCACTTACTGCCAGACAAAATCTCCAACGGCATCTAATGGACATACAGCGCTGGTGCCAGCGCTGGCGCATTAAAGTCAACGAAGGCAAATGCTGTCATGTCACTTTCACACTAAGGAAGAAACAACCTGGCAGAATTTACTTTAATGACATCCCTATTCCAACTTCCGATTGCGTCAGCTACCTAGGCTTTCATCTTGACTCCCGTCTAACATGGAACACACATACAAAAATCAAAAGACAGGAACTAAATAGGAGACTTGGACAACTCTACAAGCTACTAAGCCGCAAGTCAACCTTAACTGTGACCAACAAACTTACCATTTATAAGACGTTACTGAGACCTTCGCTCCTACCTAACCGATCGATTCTTCAGGGTCCGACAAGGATTATATTACTCCGAATACTACCAAGTGAAGGCGAGAGTTCTACAAGGTAGTGTGCTCGGGCCCATCCTTTACATCCTGTATACTGCCGATATCCCCTCTCATCCTAACACACTCCTTGCAACCTTTGCTATTATTGATATTGAGCAAGCAATCCCTTCTTCCAATGCCGACTCACATATTGCCAGTAAAAATCTCGAACTGACATACAGCGATGGTGCCAGCGCTGGCGCATTAAGGTCAACGAAGGAAAATGCTGTCATGTTACGTTCACACTAAGGAAGAAACAACCTGGCTGACTTTACTTTATTGATATTCCTATTCCTACTTCCGACGTCGTCAGGTATCTGGGCTTTCATCTTAACTCTCGTCTAACATGGAACACACACACAAAAATTAAAAGACAGGAACTAAATAAGAGATTTATACAACTTTACAAGCTGTTAAACTGCAAGTCAACTTTAACTGTGACTAACAAACTAACCCTTTATAAGACGTTGCTGAGACCTATTTGGACTTATGGAGTCGAACTGTGGGGAACTGCTAAACCATCCAACATCCAAAGAATACAGTCCTTCCAATCCAAAATCCTAAGAATCATAGTTGATGCACCATATTACGTTGCCAACTCCTTACTCCACAATGACCTTAAAATCCGTTTTGTAAAAGACGTTATCACAACACTTTTTAATAAATTCCACTCTGACCTTATATGCATCCCAATCCCTTAGCCCAAACTCTATCTAGTATTACCCATCCTAATAACTCACTACGCCGCCTGAATAGGAAATGGCCGCGTGACCTCCTCATTGCCAACACTTCCTAATAAAAATTAAAGAAAACGAACGAAACAAAAAATAGTAAATATTGTAAATAGTAATGTAGGAGTACTGCCATTGGGCAGCTTCTCCAAATGCACTCTAATATAAATTTTTTTTATTATTATTAGTATTTTGTTAATTATTTGTAAAATTTTTTCTTTATATTAATTTATATTGTACATTAGTATTTTATTTGTACATATTTATTATATTTTTACAAAATACATTGCAATATGCACGCTGTGCAGAAAGTAGTTATTATTAGTGTTAAACAAAAAAAAATTATGTTACGGAACCTTCATTTACCAAGGCTACATCAAAATTAAGAACTGTCTAGAAAGGGAGGTTACTAAAGATTTCCTACGTAATTTATCTGTTGACGTTATCTTTTATTCAATAATCTTTATTGTCGGAATATAAATTTATTTTTCACTGTAAATTAATTTTTAAAGTTAAAAATAATACTATTTGAATTAATTTTGATAGAATGAATGAAATCATTTAATTGGCTTTATATGTGGTACGGGGAACAGCGAATTGAGAAAATAAACATCTCTAAAATAAAATATAAAAGAAATAGGGAGCGTTACGTTTTTGGAGAAGCTGTTAAGGCATTTTGGGTTTTTAAATAATAAAAATACAATTATAGGAATTTTTTTTCAGGAATAAGGAATAAAATGAAAATAAACATAGCATGTATTAAATAAAATAATGCTTCACTAAATTCATTAAATACTAAGTGGTCGTTCAAATGTAAAATAAGTAAAAACCAAATAGTAAGAATAATATAAAAATATTTTTGAACAAAAAAAAAAAAATGAAATCTTATATAATAAAAGAATACAATTAAACCAACTACTGCTTTCGAAATGAGTGTCTATTCTTACAAGCTATGGCACAGCAAATACTCATGNATTTGAAAATGTGATATATATATTCTTATATATTTTATATATAAGTTACATTCATGAATTTTAGCATAACTAATAACTTATTACTCTGTATTCTTTCTATATTTAACTAAATAAGTACAATAGAAATAAATATGTTTAATTTTGGCTATTTTAAATTAAGATGGAAGAAGTTTATGTTCTTACTTTTGATAACTGATTTAGTCAATGTAAAAAGTTCGCTGTACTGCAGTTTACTGTGAAATGTAAGCTGAAATCTATGGATTTTACTATTTATTTTATGAGAAATACCTCCTCTCAAATTCTAAATGATAATAAGGGGAATTTTTCTCTAGCTGTGTAATAATTTTAAGTTCTAAGTCCTCTTTGACTAGTGAAAATGCATAGTATGCAGAGATGTACAGATTACTCTTTTTCGAATTGTTTTCCATTTGTGGTAAACTCTGACTTATAGATACCAAAGGCCTAATGAGAGAAGCCATATTTACTTTCTGAGGAATAATTGGTAGCTTGATTAGTCTAGGGGACAAGTGAGGTTCTTCCAGCTCATTTAATCCTGCCGATATTACACACTTGTTAGACATATTATATCTACTATACAAGGTAATACTGTTGTAGTTAGTCTGAGTACGATCCTCAATACTCATCTAGTCCTACCGAAATGTTACTACACTCATGGAGAAACAGTAATAAGTCTGAGATTCGACTGACATTCCCCTAGCTTATCTAACAGGGCCATAGAGACTTTTCTTGAAAATTTTAAAAGAAAAAAATATATTATGCGACCAAGAATTTTTAATGACTGTCATTTTATTTTAATCGAAACGGTGAATATCGCTCCTATTTTGTGTGGGAAAGATGGAGTTGACTCTAACTGAATGTATGAGTAGATACATTTTTCCAAATCCCAAGAACCAGATAAATAGAGAGTATTACGTTCTCCAAGAAGTTCAAGAAGTATTCCTTGCATCCAATGTTTGGAAAAATATAGGAGGGCCAGTCATGAGAGGAGTAGGATTAAAAGACTCTATAAAAAAGAAGTGGAAGGAAAAATAAGATGAAAAAGGAGGGAAGGGCATTGTCGGAGGCCTGCTTGAGGAAGATACCTGATAACTGGGGGAAAGTCCTGTTTTTTTAATCATCTGCCTCCGTTGGCGAGGTAGAGGGAGAGCTGAGTCTAATTCATTGAGCTTCGAAGGCAATCTGAGGGGACACATTGTCCTGCTTCGATAAGGTCGTCTTATTTTGCTGGGGGGAGGGTCTGATTAAAACCGACCCTCGCTCTCTGGTAAGCGAGTCCTCATTAGCTAGCTTCCCCCCTCCCCCTTCCCCTGTCTATATGAATATTCAATAATATCCAATGACTAAACTGAAATGCTTTTAAACAAATGAAATACTTTTGGGAAAATTAAAAGAGCCCAACATTTACTATCAATCCGGAATTACTCGAAAACCTGTTGCTATTTTCTAATAAATAGAAATACTTTCTCTCTTCTAATATTTATTTCTGTATTCTTGTGAGGTTTGTAATATTAGTCGAAAGAAAAAAAATGGGTTTCGTTTTCTTCTTTGAATGATTTTAAGGGCCGATACTTCTTCTAAATAGATTCTTCCTAAATAGCTCATTTATAGAAATTTTAAAATATTACATTATTACTAAGTTTACTTCGAGTTAAAATTTAGTATATCTCTTCTTTTTTTTATTTCTTTTTTCCAACTCACCTAAATTTTAATGTTAATATCTAAAAATAAATAATCTTTATCGTTTATCAATTAATGGACCTATATACATTGATTCTTCATTACAGTAAACAATATACATATAATATCTAATAAATGTTTTAGCACATATTTCAATATGCTACTATACATCTATTAATTACAAGCATACGCAATGTTTTCAAGGATATTTCAATACTCAATGGAAATTAACATGAGATTCTTCTGTTATCCAAACTGTATTTATATTTTAATCAATAAAATTACTGTAGTTTATCTAAATGCATTTCCAGAATATTATACATATTCAATTCTATAAAAAAAATGTATGAATTCCTTTTTAAATTGAATTGTATATTTTTCCTGTAAAACTTATTTTAATTTGGACTCGCTATCAGCCCTGCGATAGCTATTCAGAACTCCGATTCATATTATAAATCCCCACGTCCAAAGAAGATTCAATGGGTCAAACTTTTTCCCATTGGGCTTGTTGTGGGACTGATTTAAAAAAAAATTAGTCTCAAAAAAGTTTTTATTTTATATTTATAACGTTTTATGTGTTTACAGAATATAAAAAATTAAAAACAAAAAAAATCAGTTTATTTGATTTTTTGTTTTAAAAATGTGATGTTTGTGGGGTAAGGTTTGGGATATTTGTGAGGGTACATCTGACGTCTGGAACAGAGCTGCTGGAATTCATAATGGCTGCGAGGACGAAGATAATGCTCGCCCAGGGCTATTGGGACGCTGGCCAGACCTCTATTGTCTCCTCAGCACTTCTACTTACATTTCCATATTTACCATCCCCGACCTCTTACACTTCACCCTTCTTTTCCTCTCCACCCTCCTCTTCCTATCTTCTTCTTTTTTACCCCTATTCACCTCTAATAATAGTAAGGGGGTAAGCCCAACTTACATGTGTAAGGGAAATACTAACCTCATGATATATCCAAGGTTTCTTTTCCCTGAAATCCACGGAGAACAAAATAAAATATTATACTTGTCCTTCTTTGGTTATTTGAGTCTACTTAACGTAATCAATTATTAGTTAAAAAGCGTATTATTCCCCTTGGAGGTAATGTAATCAAAACTCCCTAGGGAAATAAACAAATGTTACCAACTTAACAGAAGTTAAAGCATGAATGCTGTTAATTGGGTGTTAAAAAAATCCTTAGTAACTTTTATTTGGTATGAGGATAATTTATATTAATAAAATTGTATTCATGTCTAAAAGATACAAGAAAAGAGGATTAACAAATGTTTTCATCATAATTAGGTATTGTTCACGAAATCCAACCATTAAATATTAAGAATTTTACTTTCAATTTTTCATTTTAGATCCCTATACGTTTGCGAATACGATTTAAAAAATAAATAAAATATCAATGAGTCAATTACAATATAAAATTATTTTTTACACCAGCTGGATTTAGTGTGTGTGCATCCCTGGAATAAATGTTTTTATCTCCGTTACGTTAGTTAATACATTCCTCAACATCGTCTGGCGAAGTATAACGGTTCTGACTCAAGGCAAAAGCCTAATTTTCTCCCTTAGTGCATACATAACTATTTCAATTTGAACACTGGACTTGAATATCCATAGCTTACTTAAGGGAAGTCCGTAACGCAGAAGCTGCTTCACCAAAGTACCTTTCCCTTTTTTCATTAAAAAGATTGATTTAAAAAAGCAAAGAGCGCTCCAATGGTGGAGGGGGATTCACAGCCATACCGGGTACATTTTTCATAAATCTAATGTGAAAATAATATTTGAAAATGTGATTTTTCATATTTTATGTTATATACATTTTAGACAAGTTATCTTCTTGAAGAGGAGTTACCAAACTTGGTTTTTGAGTTTATTAAAGACAGCAAGGCCAGCCCAATCCTACTACTTATACCTTACGTACATTCATTCTTATCCTTTTGTTTTTCATCCGTTGTAGGACATACAGACCAACAGTATCTATACAACTTTTCAAATTATGATTAGAGTGATCGTAATTTAATCGGATGTTCCCGAAACAAAATTATCAGATAAATTGACTGATGTTGCATTAATAATGCAATATTTTTACTCAATTTTTCCTATAATATAGTACAAACAATTATTATCGTGTAAATATATATATA
>KZ807273.1:232505-243396 GCA_000696205.2 Oncopeltus fasciatus | reverse complement strand
TATATATATATATATGCATATTTTAATTTAATATTAATGCTTGAATTAAGTTCTAAATAGCATGTTAATACAAATATTATAAATGAAAAATATGAACAAAGTTATTATTGTATTTATTAACCAATGATAGTTTTGTAGATAGAAAGAGGACGATCAGGTTGAACTCTACCAGATGATGGAGGTGAGCAGAGAGCCGCTAAGCCCAATCCTTACATGAGAATGCATCTACAGCACGTATTCTTAATAAATTTGTTGTGGAATATAAACTACATATCACTCTCCCTATTATTCATACATTATGAATTTTGCTTGCCATCATCAAATAGGGTCTCCCTGTGAATTCCTCTTATTTTTACCTTATTTGTGCGTTTAAAGATGTTATCCAATTACAAAAAGTCTTGGTACAAATTTTATTAAGATGAATGATTACAGTTTCTGCAATACATATATGTATATATATAGTAGTGTGATCAAAACACTGATCTTGTTTTTCCTCAGACAATGAAGAACTGTACGCAATTAGAGCTGGATGTTTCCAAGGGCACTGCAAGAATCCTCTTGAAGCGAGAAAGAAAAATATCTATCTGTGCTCTGTGATTATTGAGCCTAGAAAATATTCTATATACAGGGATTTAGAGCGTTAACTACCGTTGTGTGTGAAGATGTAACTTAATATTCATTAATGAGACTCACCATATTAATTCTTTATTCAAAACATGACCTATTTTGAAGGACCTTTCACCTTCCACCAAAATACAAAATAATTCTAGTTCTATGAGTTTTCATGAAAATCTGTTGAGAATATTATTCATCGAACCTATAATTGGCTTTAGTCTGGCTACAATGCAGTATGAAATTTTGTCTTCTGGAGCAATAAGTACTTCTCGATAGCTTCAGTGCTGAAATTGTCAGGCGTAAATGTGATACTAAGACGTAACACCTTCCGGTCTTGCTTATCCTCACGAGTATTCATTATCTTTCCTCTTCTAACCGCTTTAGCACTTTGCTCAAGAATTCTTCGTACACGAAGTAACTGCTTCAAGTCACCTTGTATTCTTCTTCGAATACTAAAATATTACATGGATATTAATCGTAAAAATTAAAATTAAATTTGTGTTGTAATGTTTCTATTTTATGTTTTAATCGCTATTATTGTTTTGATTTGTTAAGCTTAATATTATTGTTCATTTNAGCTATAAATTGAACCTACTTCTCTTACAAAATAATAAATAAATATAAAATATGAATTACAGCTAATTAACTGATAAGTACAAAATTAATTAAAAATTAAATGCGCTTATTAACATAGAGGTCTTAAAAAAAACTTGCTAATTACCGTCAATTTATTCACTGTTATCGGAACTGCAAAGGCTACGTCCAGCCCGACGCTTTGAAACTCGCGATCTGACAGAATGAAACTGAAAACACTGACAGGGGGCCTTACTTTCCATGGCGAGTTGCTTTGAAAACTTTCTGGTAGGGGCGAGGCAGGCCTAGAATAATTAATAGAATATTATAATACATGAACTCTATTATTAAATTAAACATAAAACAATAATTTAAATGTCTTAATTTGGATTTTCCGTAAAAATAAAAATAAAATTTTTTTTGAGTTTTTAGAATAATGCATTTTCTGGCATTATTAATTATTATTATTAATGGATGCACCGATTCTATAATGTAAAAATTTGAAGTAGGGATTGCACCATGTTGTTTTAATTAAAACTAGTTATAATTTAATTATTTTAGTGAATTTAAAGTTGGAGAATTTGCATATATTTAACATTATTTTAGCTAATACCTGTGTAATGCACCTATTGACATAACAGATTTTCGAAAATATTATCAATATTTTAATGAACAAATATTGAAACATCTTTATAAGTTTTAAGTAATTTTTTAACATTTATTTATTACAAATTAAAAAAAAAACAAAAAAAAACGCATAAAGACATTTTATGGAGGATATTCAAATGCGAGAGGTGGTTGAGCTCCCTCAATTTAAAAAATAAATTGAGGCATCAGTTTAATTCTCTTCAATTAGATTTGTTTTTGTTTAAATATAATATTGGAAAAGGTATATTTTGGCTGGCCAAATAGAATAAAACTCAACCTTCGTTTATATTAGTCTAAAAATAAAAATAAAATAATGAAATGGATGAGATGAAAAATTTAAATTTATATTATTTATGTTTTGCAACATTTTTACAGAAGGTGCACCATAAGGATGATATTGAAAAAAGAACTGAGGTGAAGGCGGCCTCTTCTTCTCTTCTGATTGGCCTAATGTCGTTATCCTCAGGAACATTAGTTTTTACCTTTATTTTTCTTTTCAATTTCTTAAACCATTTTGATTCTTGATTCTTATTTATATCTTCTTAATTTTGACTTTTATTTGTTTCTTTGCGTTATTACAAAATCGAATCTTGCGGAAAAAACATGAAATTTAAATAAAAATATTCATTAGCTGGGATGCTAAAGAATCGGTAGGGTTCCGGTGTCGCGGACCTGAATATAGAACATTAGAATCCTTGTGTATTTGTGCCTCCCTCTACGCATGAATAGGTTCATACACAAGACATGTGAATTGTAACCTCCATTTACCTATTTCACAAAAAGTGCATTACATAAATTTCTTGAAGCCATTTTTCCCTAGTAACATGGAATTTTTAATTTCGTTTTAAATTTAAAAACAAGCCGTGCTCACTGTGTAGGAAAATGAGTGATGATGGGTCTTGTTTTCCCTACTTTCAACGAGTATCTATTATTATATAGTATTTTTTTGCGAATGCAGTGAGGTCGGGCCCATATTTATATGATCGTGACTATTGTTTTAATTAGATCTGATATTTCACATAAGTTTGGAAGTTGTGAATTTTACAGCATAAATAACCCGAATTAAAACATAAATAATTCGAACTACAGTATATAACTTACCTTTATTTTCAATTCTTCAACCAGAGGCTCTTCATACCATTATTAATTAAATCATTATGAAAACTTCTTGTATTTATTCTTTGAGCAAGTGTAATACATTGTATTATATGTAGAATTATGATTGGTTATATTTATTTAATTATAGTAACTAATAATTTTTTCTCATTTTAAAACGAGGAAGGAATGTTTGTCAATCTTCAATCTGTAACTTTTCTTATTTGTAGTAGACACATGTAGATAGTTTAGTAATATTTGGGTGATATCGAATGAAAAATGTGGTTTTGTGAATTTCGGCTGCTAATTGTTGCAGAGCATGTAAGGCATTCAATCGTTATAAATTCAGTTGTAATTACAACTCGTATTGAGGAACCAAATTAAAAATTATCAATTTTCCTGCAAATGCTATGAAGTATAAAAATGTATTAATAATAAAATAAATAAAGTATAATTTCAAATAAATTATTTCTATAGCATTGTTTGACTAGGGGATAGAGTCAGCTTGCCAGGCATTTTCTACTTTATTGATAATAATTGATAATAATTAAGCATTGTCGTTGAGTTTTGCCAAACAAAACAAAAATTAATGTTACAATTTTCGTTTTATGTTTTAATTACTTAAGGTTCATATTGGATTCAACCTATTCATAATACAATCTGCCTTTGAATATAGTGTAACGTCTGTCGTATGTGCGTAGTAGAGGAGATCGTGCTTTGGAATTTAATTTATTTGACGATTCTATTGTGGTATTGAGCACTTTTTTTCACTCAGTATTATTTTGTTCGACTTTTTCTTGGGGCTGTTTCATCTCAACCTCTCCTCCAGGATACTTTCGTTTAATTTAATGCAGTTATCTCATTGTAGGGGAGGTAGTTAGATCTAATCAGATGAAATAAAAAGAAATGAAAGAGCTGTATGGAAGGGAAAGATAATGGAAATGTAGGAGTCTCGGGATTCCTTCCCCCTCACTGCTCCCTAATCCTGGACAATTCTGCCTCCATTCAGTCCCGCTTGGACGCAATCTTCCCCAAGGAGCTCTTTCCAATCAATCATTAGTTGGGGGTGGAGTCCTTGCCAACGTAGTGGTGGACGCCAACCCGATGTCACCACGACGAGTCTATTGGTAGAAGACTCAGAACGCTCTAATAGAATGACATTCTCAGAGTTTTTTCCTGGTCCATTTCCAGGATTTAGGCTGCAGCTCTTGAAAAGTATCTTTTAGAGTTTAGTGGTATTTTTAAAAATTGTATCTGAAGGTTATTTCCAAGTATACTTGCATGAGTAAATATCCGTTATCAAAACGGCACAGTGTTACGGAGTTAGGCGGTGTCTGAAGCCAATCCATAGCTTTATTTTATGCTGCAATAAAATGAATAAGAATTGTTTGATAAAAATAGTTGAATATAATATGCATTGCGCATACATGAAAGACTATGAAATTAACCCGCATAAATATATTTTTGGTTGAGTCTGTGTGTTATCATCCTCAGGATTTCTAGGGATCATCGAAGAGGTCCGTCGCCTAGGAGCTGCGTAATATCAGCAGATTTCCAATCTTTCATTAATAATGGATAAAAATAACAGTTCATTTATTTAAAAATCGTAAATAATAATGAGTATAAAAGGCATGGGCATTAAAGTATTCTCTGGGCTGGCTAGGAAAGTAGAGTGGGGTAAGCACTGTCTCATCTTTGCTATATTCATGTATTACTTCCTTAATATGCGTTTTTTGTAGAAATGTTATTGAATATTAACGCAAGAAAATACAGTTTACACCTATTATTACTTAAACACTTTTTAATATATCAAATAGCAAGAAAAAAAAATTTTTTCGTGCAACAAGCCATGTAGGCCTAAGGGGGAAATACATGTAAAGGATGTATTTATTCTAAACCCACGGCACACTACAGAAGACGTTATGTCAGCGCACTGTACTGTCCGCCTGATTTCTTCCCATTCAATGCAAAATGGCTCCCAAATAGGGCAGGGTGTTCCCTACGAGCAATTCAGAAATCCAATCCTCCGGTTCATTACAAACAGATCGAAAGAAAAAAGTGCACACTGTGAGCATTGAACCTGGCATCTTTGCCTCAAGAGTCTAGTACCTTGACCATCGGGCTTCACACAATGAAGATTTTACGATTATAAATGTATTCTTCCTTTGAACCCCTCCTTCCTCTTATATTATTTTAATCAAAACACTAACAAATACATGTGCATGGGTGAGAAAAGCCATATTTTTAGCATCTATAATCGGTGAAAATACGTTGAAATATTTTAAAAGTTCTGTATTGACACCAATGTGAATCAAGATTTTATTTATTACCACATCCAATATTTCTTTTACTCAATTATCATTTTTGTAAATCCATAAATATTAAATCCGCTTTACTCTGTTAGGATAAATGCAAATTATCACAATTGTAATACTGTTTCCTGTAAATTCATTCCTATACCTTATTTTATATTAATTTAATTCAAACTAAAACAAAGAAACCCAATCAGCAAGGTTTTTTATATTGATCCATTGAGAAATTAAATAGAAGCTTTATAAGGGTTTGTAGTGTACATAACTCTTGATCATACTTCATTCGGAGGTCGGAGTCACGTGATCCCCGAATACATGAATGATCTTCGACAATTAATCCTGGTACTTCGTAGTACTTGGTAGTACTGAACCTCAAACAATATAAATATTAATGTCGTAACTATTTGATGTTGTAGGATGGTTGCTTGGTATACACAGTACATTTACTCTTTCATTCACCCTCCGTCAACTATGATCTCATTGATTATTGCTGATTTTGTTCATCTGTTGAACAATAAATTTAAATCCATTATCCGAAGTATATTTTGTGTGGTATTATCTCTGCTAGTCAATGTGCAAACCCCCCAGACTAAGAACATGTGTGAGTTTAATGTTGACTGGAGAAGCTAATTGGAGGGACATGTGCTACTCCAGGTGCTGGTCCACACACATGTTTGCTTTAATTAGATTCCTCTAGCTTGAACCAACATGTCCGCTCAAACCACTTATACAATGAAATAGCTGAACAAATATTTTTAGTAGAATTTTAAGAGGAAAACAACAAGCCCATTGAAAGAATATTCGCATGGAATTTCTAACATATAGGTTCTTACTAGTCTCTTACTAGCGGAAAACATAAAATCCGTTCATAGCTCGTCACGCCAAAATTGTTAGATATAAGTTTTTAGTTGTATTTTTATACAGAAATGAAGAAGCCCATTCAAAGGAATACTTAAATAAAACCCGTAACAGATTTTTTGTGCAGAGAATATCGAGCCTGATCACAGTACTTACACACAGTAATAGTTAGATCAAAATCCATAGAGAACTTTTATAGGGTGAACAACCCAATTTTTTTCTTTGTGACATTATGCCATAGTTTTGCTTTGCCTCATTGTAGTTAGGTTCTCGTTTTGAGGGAGATATGTTACAAAACAGTTCTCTGAGCTTTCGTAGTATACACAAATGCGTCTACTTTTACGCTCCTGAAGAAAAGATTGTAGAGAACACAACACAGTAACCACATTCAGACTATGCACGTCCTCATCTCTCTGTTTTCAGAGACAAACATCTCTCTGTTTTCGGATTACAATTAGTAAGGCGATGGTGCGAGTTCTGGATTATATGTTAGTTGAGGCAGGAGTTCGAACCCATGAACTTCTTTAAACTTTTCTTTGGTTCGACGGGAAGTGTGAGGTCGAGCATTATCTCTTGTTGGATTAAAACTCCTTTTGGTTGGTTGATCAAAGCAGGATAACGCTCAGACAACTTCCCGTATAATCTTTACAGTTTTTCGCCGTGGAGTTCGGAATTCATAGAGCATTCATCAGGGAGTGAGTGATTCATGATTAACAAAAACTGAAAGTGGATTTTTTTTTTCTCAAATCGCCTCCTTGCAGCAACCGGAAAAGAAGTTTTACCAAGATCTAGCCATTGATAATGGGTTTTCGGATTTCACCAGTAAACCTACTTTACATGACAGGTGACAATCTTTCGGTCTCATATTAAAGGGGGTTTTCCATTAATTTTCTGATATTTCTAACCCCTTAGCTGACTGCTGAGGAGTAGTTCGTGAGGGAGCAGTCTATGCTCTTCTTCACCTTTTCCATGGAGAGGAGATGGTGACTAACAGTATGTATCGGCAGACCACACTCCCTGGCAAGTTCGCGAGTACTTGTGGGCGGATTTGACTATACAGCTTTATGCAGAACTCCACGAATATCCATTAATGGTCGCCCAGACCCCTTCTTCTTCTGTCAAATTTTTCAAACCTACGCCGCGCTGACCGCTGGTCAAGGACACCTTCATATTTTTCCTAAAGAATTCTACGAGTTGCTCCAGCTGCTCTGAAACGTTTTTTCCATTAATGCCTTAAAATTATGGGAATTTCGTTGGAATCTGTCAAGATTTACTTTAAAACAAATTACAAAGCTCAGGCTTTCAGGGATTTACCAAGCTTAGAGAATGCTCTAAAGATATTATTAAGTATTAGTAAGTATTAAATAGGATTAAAACATTTATAGTCCTCTGAACGCTTGTAATTGATAAAACGGTCATCTTTATACATCCCTTTCTTTTGTACAACGCTACCGGCTAAATTGAAATTGGACGAAATAATCGTCCAACAATGAAGATTTTACGATTATAAATGTATTCTTCCTTTGAACCCCTCCTTCCTCTTATATTATTTTAATCAAAACACTAACAAATACATGTGCATGGGTGAGAAAAGCCNAGTGTTTGAAATCTTTGTCAAAGATATATTTATACAAATATGTTTTTAAAATAATATAGCATGATAAAATCCATAATTTTGTCTTTTCTTCTTTTTTTTTTCTACAAATTTCGTTAGCATCAGGTCTAAGAATTATTTTGTTATTTACTTATCAGCTTTAATTTGTACAAAATACTTTATTTTGCCTATATGTGTGTCACATGAAGCTTTTAATTGGCGGTGGTATTCAATAACTTATTTAGTATTCTTTGAATTGTATTTGTTTTGTTTTTACATTGAAATACCTCAATAGGATATTTTGCCATTGTCGGAATTCAGTGACGATGAGCAATAGGCGATTTGTTCGCCTCTGTTATTCATTGAGTAATGAGAATGAACGTCCTTTAATTTAAATGTTTTCTGTTTTCAGGTAATTGGTTGGCCGTTCCTTCTCCTTTGGACAGTGGTAATGTACAATATTCTGATATATTATATTATTTACTTATAATATACTGACAATAAAATACAGGGATCTTAATTATTCATTCATTGGTATTGCTCTATACACTATTCTATGCCTTCAGGCTTCGTGCCGCAATCTCCGTTACTATATAATATATGTGGATAACCAATATGCAGGCATTAAACTATAAATAAGTATATATTGGCAATGGTATTATTCATATAGACGTTCTGTGTGCTAAACTTTTTGGCCATTGCCAAACCATTTGTTTAGGTGAGGTTAAATTTTTTATAATATAATATTGTAAATATATATAGACTCCTACTCTATTTCCTTATGTTACTGTCCTGTATACCCCTTTAGCGGTCCTATGTAGAATGTATTTTATATATACACCTGCACCTACAACAATCACTGTAGTTTGACAACTTTTGATACATAAATAGAAGGGAGATGGGAGCAATATATATACATATTCAACTCTGTGAGAAGTATCACGCAGAGAAAAAATTTTTTCTTACGGACTCATTTCATGGCTTTTCGCTCACGTTCGTGAATATCAAGTAGCACTTAAAAAATGAGCTCGTAATATAAAATATATTAATAATCATTTAATTAATAATAATAATGAATTAATAATATACATTTAATAAATAGAAGAAAACGGAAAGCAATATTCACATATTTATGATTGGCAGGAAATCTATTGCAAAACAAACTTTACCGACTCATTTCCTGAGAAACTGAGTGTAAGTACTAACTAACGCCCAAGAAGAGACCAAAGCTGTGAGGTGTCTGAAAACCGTGCTAAAGTAACTCATTGTAAAGAAATAGAAGGGAGGAATATCTCAGGGAGAACAAACTTTGCTTTACCGACTCATTTCCTGACAAACTGAGTGTAAGTACTAACTAACGCCCAAGAAGTGACCAAAGCTGTGAGGTCTCTGAAAACCGTGCAAAAATACGTAGCTTATTAGATCATTTAGCACCTTGACCTTGATTTACATTAACTTGCAGTATCGGTAATGGACTCTTCAGTAAATATTACTTAATTATCGTATTCTCTGGGATCTATATGAGGCTCATTGTTTTATTCTTAGGTGAACGCGATAAGAGGATAATGAGGATTCTTAATATATTAAAAATTTAGAAATTTGTGGATGAAGTCTCGTCTTGTACTAATTTCTATATATTTTCCCCACAGATATTTTTTTCCCAATATCTGAGAAAGGCTGGCTCCCCTCTGCCCCCACGTTTCTCTCCAAGAAACGACTTCGCTAAAAGGTCTCTGCGCTCTGTCCAGGGAACAAGCGACCTAGAAGTAAATGGCCAAAGTGGTCCGCATCTCTCACTTGCCCTCCAACCTCTTTCCTTCGGCAAAAGAGTCGATGAAATTTGATTCTTAAAACGGCGATTCCCTCTTAGTTAGCAGAGGCTGTTTTTTAGCTGGGGCGTAGGGAGGAGGCGCGGGGAAAGAAAATAAAATAAAAATGGCTGAGAGGCCGGGGGTGGGGCTAAGGGGTGGGGGTAGAAAGAAGTCCTACAAGGGTGGGGGGCCGCTGGGGTAGCTAAGTGGTGTAGCAGGTGTCCGAGTTCCCAGGGGGCTTTTAGCCTTGCCCCTCCAGGCCACTGGACTTCCCCTCCCCTTCATAATCCACTCGGCTCTTCTGCTTTCGCCTTTACTATGTTTCTTTCTTAACTGCCATAAATGAGTGTGGACCTCAAATTTACAATTCTTTTAAATACAGGAAATTGTCGGGGGTTGACACACGAGATTAACGTCATTATAATTTTACGAATTTTGATAGTTATAAATGTATCAGTAAAAGTTTCAAATTTTTATATTTATGAAATGTCAGTTATTATAAATTGCTTAAAATTAATTAAAAATGGTTTTTAGAGATGCATCGATGTGCATATTTCGCTTGTCCTCTACATATTCTCACCTGAATTCATGTGGACTCTGACGAGATTTGCAATTAATTACATTTTAAAAAAAATATAATTTCAATTAATAATTTTAATTTTTGACATCATAGAGAATTTTGAGACTTATTTTTCACCCCTCCCTCCTCGAACCTCCAAATATTTCTGCAATCTATGTATACATTCAGAAAACTTCTCTTTCTTGAACGGTCAGCCTGTTTCCCATACATTAATGATTTTTTTTTTCAGAATCTACCCCTACTCTAAAACAAGCAGTTCGTAAACTGTATTTTTTAAAACCTAATGATAAAATATCGTAACCTATCCATCGAGGTATAATTATTGTTAATTAAATCTTGAAACTAAATTTCTCCCCGAAATTTCGCAGAATTTTATTTAGTCGTTGTAATCTAGATTCTTCATTATATTTTATTCCTGGAACCTTTGCAACAAATGATTTAATCTAATTTGTATTTTAAAAAAGTTGTTAATATTTATTGAATTATACTTGATTCATATTTCTGACCTTTTTCGGCAAGCTCTTCCTCATTGACTAAAATAAATAAAAAATAAAAAATTAGTTTATTGTTCTGTATGTATTTTTTGTTAAACCACTTTAATAATTTTTGTGTAAAAATAAATAAAGAATAAAAATAAAGGAATAAGAAATAGAGAATAAAGAATACTAGCTTTTATTCTTTAGCGATTCTCCATTAGTGCGTTAGAAGTAATATACGTAAGAACATAAATAAGTTATAGTGAAAGAACTAAATGCAATTTATTTTTATTAAAGTTCATCGTTAAATTTGCAAATATATATATATA
>KZ807273.1:168547-186805 GCA_000696205.2 Oncopeltus fasciatus | reverse complement strand
AATGACAAATGTCCTATATATTTATTATAAACAGCAGTAAAACAAATTATTTTTAAAAAATTTATAGTGGACAATCACAAATTTAATTTGAAAAATAAAAAGTAAATAATAAAGGAATGAAATCACTGTACATTCATAAAGCCAAGATGGTAAACCTATTCTTGAAAACTAGAATTCATTTGAATGAAGAAGTTTACAGAATTTGATTAGTTTACCTGTATGCTTTAATTTTACACCATTTTGCTATGAGTGAACGTGTCTTATCAACAAATATCTACCTGTAGGACATTACTTGTGTTCAATATGCTGCTGTAAACACTATATGAGCACCAATGTGTATGTAAAACTCTATAAAAGAATGGGTTTCATTGTGTATATTTGTTACTATTGTATAGTGCACGTAGACCACCTATTTGTAATTATGTTTATTTTATGTATAGAAAAAGTTATAGAATAGTGATGTCTCAATGATTTTATATATTTTGTTTAGACCTTAGTTACCTCTTCCTTTTAGTAAGGATTAGAATTCATTCTTTTACAATGAGTACATATAAGCTCCATTTCCTAAAATATAAAGATTATTAAAAAAAAAAAATAAAAAAAAAAGATTTATATGTGTTTGTGTGCACCCATATACACATATATTCTATACACGCTATGATTAATTTTTTTAAGGAAATTACACTGGAACTATTTTTCCCCTTAAAGGTTTATTTATAGTTTATCAGTTAAAAATATTTTGCATATTTGAATAGTAAAAAATGTTAATATGAAAAAAATTGTTATGTACTTAATTAATTAAAATATTTATTTAGACAGTGAGAGGGGGGTTTAATGATATAATCAGAGATGTAAATTTTAATAATATTGTAAATAATGGCCAAAGATACAACGTATTAATAAGTGAACTTGTACTTAAGTACAAATTTTCAACTACGCATGATTTATTATGAGTAAATAGAACTAATTATGTATGTAGGGTGCATTGTGTAAGACAATGGCTAATAAAATTGTAAATATGCCAAATAGACACAAATGTGTGGGATTTGCGAGAAACACTTGCTTCATAGATCCTTAACATGTAAACTTGTCTCCTCCAAATTTGTTATTGTGTGATGTTATTCTTGTCAGTATAATAAAGTTGTAGAGAAGTTAATTTTTGGCATCAAGAAAACAAAATATTTATTTCACTGTCTTCATTGTCTGTTAGAATTGATGCATAAAATGTAAATACTCTATACTGAAAAATATAACTTCGAGAAAGAGAACATATTTTTCAATGATACCTTAGTATATTCTAAGAAAAAATATAGCATACAAATACATTGATAGTCAATGTATTAGTAATTTAATTGTTTAGGCACTTGTTTAATTTTATTAATACTATTTACATATTTATTTCATTTTATAAATTTTTATTTTTGACAGACCAATTCACCATGCTGTTATTGCTCCCTGTCTTACTTCCCAATAATAATAATAAAGTTTATTTAAAAAAAATTGTTGTTTACAACTTTTTTACCTTTCCATTTTTTCACTTTAACAAAGTGAATGTCATTTTCCAAAATAAGAAATTTAATCAGGCTTATCGCTTCACTTTACTTCATCATTTTGGACAATATGCTATTGTGAGCACTATATAAGAGTTTTAATGTTCTTATGGTACTAATGGTCTTGTCTTTAATGAATAAATCAATGGCTTTAAGAAAGAAAGATCGAAGACAAAAAATAAAACAAAAACTTTATTCATGCTCAATGATAGCAATAATAATATATATCTATAATATTCCACTTATATTTTTATGTGAAATCAACAGAAAGCTAATGTTAACAAGTATTAGAAATAAAATAATAAACTGGAAAAAATATCACTAATTGTACTGATTAAAATTTTGTTCAGCTTTTATGTATAAATAAAAGCTTGTCCTGAGCCATGGATGTTTAGAATGGGGTGGTAACCTGTAGATAGCCCCTGCCTCCATGACCCTAAGCTGTTGAAAGGTAGGTTAACACTGTAAAAAAACAACAACTTTGTTCTAATATAATGTTACATAAATAGCTACAAAAACTTAATGCCAAATATAGGACAATAATAAAAACCAAAATAAAAAAATCTGAAAATCATATTTATTTAAAACCACTGCTTACAGAGAATTTTATAATTTTTCTCCTTTTTAAATCTAAGCATTATTTATTACCTAGGCAACCGGATATGCCCCATCTTTCACCATTCAGACTTCTCTTAAGAAATCCTAGACCAAGTTGCACTGCCATACACCTTTCTCATCACTGCATTCCACTCAATTGATAGCCTCTCTCTTCCTTTCGTGTACTCCGAGGAGGGCTAACCAGTGATCTATTGGGATAAATTTTTATCTTGGTTTCTCATTTTACTATTGGATAATGATCAATCTATTCTTATCACTTAAACTTCATCATATCTATGACTGGGGATTCTTTCAGTCTGATTTAGAAGTTGGGTTTTCCTATGTATCCATGATATACTCAACATCTAGGGGTTAACTGTAATAGTTTGAAAGGAAGAGAGAGAACCGACTTTCTGCTGATGTGGGGGAGCAGGCTCATGCACCTTGTGGAGTATGGAATGACAAGAATGACTACATAAACTATTCCAACCCTGAGCAGAGACAGCCTCCACTGCCTGGAATAAGACAGCAGTTTCTCTTTTTCTCTCCCTACTTCCCCTGCCTACTTTCCCTATCGATACATTATTACCGACACACACACACACATTAGATATAAGAAGTGCATGATTATCTGATTGATACATTTAAAAAACCAATGTGGAATCACAATTTTTTCCGTGTTTGATCGATGAACTATTTTAAACATTATTAAAATTTAGCTTTAAAAATGCATTAATATCATGCATAAGTAGTGTACTAATTGAGTAGTACAATTCTATGATTGAAAATAGGTATAATGTTATTATTAAAAACCAGCTAATTTCATTTAATAAATCAAGTACAAAATTAGTTTTTCTAATTTTAACTAATTAATTAATTCTAATTTTAATTAGTTGTTCTTTTATACAGATTTATAATTAAAAAAATAGTGATACAGAAGATATGTGACTGTTAATAAAATAATTACTTTTGTTTGCATGTTTCTTGATAGTAAAGCTAAGAAATATATAATTACAAAGGAGTTTGAAAAATAGTTTTCAATCTCCTAATTTTTTATTCCAAAGAAAATAATATCAATGAAGCTCACACTAAAAAAATTAAATATATATTTGTTTACCTAAGATGTAGAATGTCAATGAATTACTTCATGCTTGTTCCTCTACTCCATCATTTTCACTTATGCCCATCATCAGTTTCGAGCTCTTATTGGCACTTCATGAAGGACATTCATCTAGGAACTGCATATTTTTCTCTTAAAATTTCCTTAAACCAATATTTAATATGTTTAGTAAAACAATTAATATTTAAATAACTTTTAAACTCTCCACAAAATTACCTCGTTATTTAATGTAATTAAATAGATTATTAAATCACAAATATTTTTTTATATCTACTACAATGACTTCCTTAAATGCTTTACTAATAGTAAGGTGGAACTTAAAAGAAAAACATAAATTTCTTAGATGAAAGTCCATGATAAAGGGACAATAAGAGCAAATAATTGGTTGGGTGAAAAGTGAATTTAAAAAAAGGTTGAAATAAAAGGGACATAGACATTTTATTGACAACAATTTACATGCTAAAAACTTTTCTTTTTTTTTTTTAGGAAACAAAACGCCCATCAAAAGAAATGCAAGTGACAATAGCTCGTCAGCTTGGACTTGAGCCAACTACTGTTGGAAACTTTTTTATGAATGCAAGAAGACGCTCTATGGACAAGTGGAAAGATGAGACCGAAACTAAACCAACTGCTAGTCATCAGTCACCTACTGACAGTATAGTTCAGCAAGACCTCTTGTGACATACTTCTTACCCTGTACAACATCTTGTCTTTCTATGAGCTTACAAGGATAAGTGTCTTCTTTGCACAGAATCGCAGACTGTTCTTGTTGGTACACTATTTCTCATATATGATCTGCACAGTTCTTATATAATGAAATAGTAGAAATTGCAAAGCAAGGGTTATGTAGGAGATAATTTTTGGAATCCGTCCAATTGGGATTTTCCCAACAATTTTACTGATAATAAAATACAAACATTTGCACTCTGTGAATTCACACATTCCACTTTACAAATTCAAAGTGTGTAACCCAAAAGATTTAGTTTCTTTTTCTTATTATATGTATATAAATAAACCTGTTATATGTGNTATATATATATAATCAAACACTCTGCTATACATATAATAAATAAGGACAGCTAGAAGAAAGAGTGTAGTGAACACACAAAAAGAAAAAATGACAATTTTTAGAGAGGCAGCAGACTGCAGAGAGAGTTACAACAGAAAGACTCTTAACTTCTCACTGAGATGAAGGTGAGATATCTCCCCGAAAACTTTACTCATTGTAATTTTTTTTTGTGTGAGTGCACTACACTTTTTCTCCCACCTGTTCATAATACTGGTATATATATATATAGCTTTTTTTTCTCAACTCCTTTCTTTCCCCTGCTGGATTAGGTAGGTTACTATCCCTACCTTCGTCCCACTGGGTTAATTGAGGTGTTCCTCCCCCTATCTAGATTAATACCTTCTTACCTACCTTTGATGGAACATGCACAAACATTCTATATGTACTAATAAATAAAGTAGCTGAGCTATTGTCACAGCCTAAAGCTTCTATATATAAAAATATCTGCTGGATAGAATAGCAGGTCTACAATTACTCAAGAATTTTTAATACCACAAGTCAGTTTCCTTTCCACTTGTGAAAATCATAATTGTCCAAGAACCTGGATCCTGAATTTGAGACTTGTAGGGATAATTGAACATTTTGGAGCTGCTGGGTTTCAAGAGTGAGAGGAGAGTATATATCAACATCACACAACAGTATCAATAAACGCTATTTGTTTTGAAATAAAGTCGTATAACATTTTCTATTACATTATATACTCCAATTGTGGAATTCATAGACTCAACAACAAATATTTTTGGTGTGGAATTCTCAGCCAAGGCAACTGCTTGCATTGATCAATGATAGAAGAAAGATCAGCAGCCATCACTACATTATTTTTGGAAAATAATTTGGATATTGCTCCATGGAGTAAAGTATGGTGAGATTTATCATATAATTTACAACTGCTACTAGAATTATAAGAAAATGACAAATGTCCTGATCCTAAACAATTATAACAAATAGATTTCCCAGAAAGAAATAGTTTTCTGTCGACCTGAAGAACTATCCTGAAAAATATAAGAGAAATAATGTGAGTTCGTGGTTAGAGAAACTCATGCAGTTGGAGCCTTGACCAAGAAGTTATTGTAATAAGCTGACTAGAGATTAGCCCACTTAATAAAGTGATTTCATGGCTGTACTTTTCTTGAAAATTATTGAGAGTAACCCTGCAAGGTTTGTAACATAATTAGACCCTTCAAAGGACTTTTATTATTTGAGTTTATTGTCATAATGTATTAATGATATATCCTGAACTTTAGAATAATTTACTCTTTTAATAGCATAGGCAATAGACATATGAGGTTCTCCAAAGGGAGAAACTTTTTTTTTTCAATATAATTATATTATTTTGTTTTATTATTAGATACTGTAAAATACATTTTATATATAGCTCACAATATTGTTCAGTTAGCAGTGAATTTAAATAAAAACATGAGGAAGAGATCAGCTAGTGCTACATCTCCCACCAAAAAATAAACTTATCATTAGCTATATCTATTTGAGCTGCCTTAGAGGGTTATTTTGATGGGCTTAGGAATATGGTCTTTGGCTACCAGATTAGGATATTGTGTGAATTTGTAATGAAGTTTAGAGAAATGAGAAGGGATTAGGTGTTTGATGAGGTCAATTAGAACCTCTTTGGCTTTTGAGTTTATGACTATATAATGTTTTTATGAGGGTTTCATTATTTACTCCCCATTAATATTCTTCCCTGTGCTCATAAGAGTAGAGTGATATGCTCTGGAATTGTGTTAATCATAGTCACAGTATTATTAACCCATTTGATAATTTTTACAAATTTATATTGCATACAAAATACCTCCCTTCCTCACTCATTTCTCTCTTTAAATTATTTCCAGGGCATACAATTATATTATAATATTAAATAAATTAAGTAGAGTTATTACTATATTTAAGTAATAAGTTCTCAATCTTATATATTTTATTTGTATTATCAATCATGTTCATGGTCAACAAAATGAACATCTTTTAGTACTGTTAGAGATTGATATCCTTTCATAATAGAGTAAATAAACTTATTTTGAAATAAGACGTATTTTGACCAATAACTATTTATTGATGATTGTTGCACTAAGCCTATAGCAATTACTAAGCTAAAAAATTTTAACATTCCAGCCAGGTTGGTTTCATTCTAGATAGTTATTCTTGATTAGAAGCTTGACCCTTTTGTATCTCTTGTAATGCAAAATTATTAGTTGGAAACAAAATAAGATCAATAATATCTGAATAGATATATTTTTTTTTTAAATATATACTGTAAAATTTTTTTTTCTCTGTCTATATTTAAAGAATATTTTTCCTCAATGAGTTCCCATATATCTGAGTTATGATAAATATTGAACTCCATGTGACTGAATTATCCCTAGAACTATCAATTATTTCTACTTAAAGTTGTGGGTACATTACTAGATAAAGAAGAATCAGATTCAGTATCAGTTTAGCCTTGGAAGAGGATAGACGTATAACTCCGTGGGATTAAGCTGCTGCGCCTTATCTCTCTGCCTAAATAGGTACTCCCTGAATAGGGGCAAGTCAGAAATAATAAATAATAAAATATTTGAGAAATAAAAAAATACTCAACACCTAAACCCTGTAAATGAAATAAGTAATTCATTTACTGGGTTTAGGTGTTGGAGTATTTTTTATGATTTTTATTTCTCAGATATTTTATTATTTATTATTTCTGACTTGCGCCTGTAAGTCTATTGGCTACAGATAGCATGGAAATAGATCCCGAACCACCAGATCCCTCTGGTTCTTTAAAGCCTGGCTCTTTTAAATTTGACCTTCCTAAAGGGAAATGGTTAAAAAAAAGGAAAAAAAACCAAAAAAAAAAACCACTTAGTTAACATGTGTTAATATCTTTGGCTAAAAATCATGAAAATAAACATTCAAAGATTTTAGTCCATTTAAATTATCTAGATTCATAAAAAGTTACTGTCCTCAAATAAACATAAAATTTTTAAAATCCGGTATCACATTACTTTAAGTAGTAATGGAAAAATATGCTATTAATTTAAAAAATATAAAGTCATTTGAAACTTATATCATTGAATTTTCTCTATACCGAACTCTAAATTTTTCCAAAGGAATTATTACCTGCCATGAATTTTTACATTGTTCTGAGGAGAACTTGTTATAGAACTAGCCACTCAAAATGTTATAAGCACAATATTTAAAACTATAAACAACCTACTACCTTCATAATTTTAACTTTTAACAAAGCTGAGTTACTTGAAAAAATCATTGTCGATTTTTGAAAAGTAAAAGTATTTCCATACATCAGACCGCTGATGAAAACATAAGTGTCATGGATATCGTCACGGATCTGGTAAGTGTAAAGCAGATCATTATACCTGGGGTAAATGCGGGGATCATCACAACGACGATATTGAGAAACGCAACTGCAATATATTTAAATGTATTAACTGCAATGGTCCTCACCCTGCTTGGAGCACTGCATGTCCCATTTTTAAAACAGAAAAAAATCGAAGAAATTAGAACTTCACAAAAAATATCCAATCAGCAAGCCGAAAAAAAAATATCCTCTCACCACGACACACCTAAACAAACTTCGTCACAAAATCTGTATCCTATTCTGAAGCAGTGGTCCAATACTGTAATAACCTCACTTTCTGACCAACTACTTAAACTGACCTCACTAGCAGAAACTCTTACTTCTAAAATCAATGAACTAGAAAATACTGATATGAATTTTAATCAGCACTCACCTTCCGATGATAACTCTATTACTCTTACCCATTCCGACAATAACAATATTAATCAAAATCAAAGTCAAGCTAAAACATTAATAAACAAACCAAAACCAAAATCATCAACATCATCCATGAAACTTGAGAGACCATTCTCACAAGGGTCTAATACCTGGTAAGTACTGTGGACAAGAATGACAGTACTCACCTGATAAGGCAAAAAAATAAAAATAATATTGGTCTTTTAATTTACACTTTTTAATATTTATTGATTTACCAACTTGATACCTAGGGGTTGGAGTTGGAAGACATGGTTTGTGCTAGTGGATTAGGATGGTATGGCAGTTTACTGTGGAAAAGGGTGAAGCGGGAAGAAATGAAGTCTTGAACAAAAGGAATATTAAGATCATGGTGAAGGGATGAATGGGATACGTAATAGGGAGCATTTTCAATTATTCTCAGGGTTTTGGATTGAAAGGACTGGATTATTTGGATGTTGGAAGGCTTGGCGGCACCCCAGATTTCTACTCCGGGGAAGTCCAGATTGGTCGTAGTAAGTTTTTGTAGAGCGTCAGCTTGTTTTCTATCGTAAGATTACATAGATTTCTTATTCATGAGTCTGTATAGAAGTCCACATCACCGATTGAGTTCTTGTCTTTTAATTTTAGTGTGTTTTCTCCATGCAAGTCGTGAGTCAAGATGGAACCCAAGGTAACGAACAGAATTTGAATGAGGTAAAGGAATATTGTTAAATTTCACAATTTCAGGGAAGTCTTTTTTCCGCAGTTGGAAATTAACTTGAACGCATTTTTCTTCATTGATTTTTATTCTCCATTTGCCACACCATTGTTTGATTTTTTTTAGATGATCTTGTAGGTTTTTAGAAGCAGTTTTAGGATCGGGATGGGAGGATAGGATAGCTTTGTCGTCCGCAAATAGAGCTAAGAGGGTACTTGGATGGGTAGGGATGTCAGCAGTGTACAGGATGTATGTGATAGGTCCAAGCACACTACCTTGAGGAACTCCCGCTTCCACTTGGTAGAAATCGGAGTAATATAATCCTTGCCGAACCCTAAAGAAACGGTTGGATAAGTAAGGAATAAGGTAGGTGCTACTAGGAAGTATAGATTTCAGTTTAAACAGAAAACCACTGTGCCAGACTCTCTCAAATACAGATGAGGATACCAAGGAAAACAAATCAAGAATTAAGTCTCTTAAAAAAAAATAATAACTTTCTAAATATTTTTAAACAGCTTAAGGTTAAAAAAAAAAGTATATTCTTAGTTACAATGCGCCCATTTATGTATGCTTTTAGAGTTACAATACCCTAACCATAAGATATAGATTTCTAACACCAACTTTGAATACTCATCTTCTTAAAGCCCCCCGAAAAATTTTTGAATTGTGTATCTAAATACCACACTACCTATACTGAATTACTAAATTTACTTTATAAAGGTTGACAATAAAATTTATTTAAAAAACTTTGTGCATGGATAAGAGTAGTGTGGTTATA
Organism: Oncopeltus fasciatus; assembly: GCA_000696205.2. Taxonomy (NCBI): domain Eukaryota; kingdom Metazoa; phylum Arthropoda; class Insecta; order Hemiptera; family Lygaeidae; genus Oncopeltus; species Oncopeltus fasciatus. The sequence goes on along the minus strand of KZ807273.1, from coordinate 177,234 downwards.
AAATAAACTAATCCAATCATCATCCTATTTGATGTACAGCTTAAACTCTCTGGACTAAGACAGAAGAATAATACACAAGTATGATCAGCTGCATCAACACCAACTAACGTATTTTGTACTTCCTTTAGCCATAATTAAAGTCTTATATGTGTAAAAAAAAAAAAAGTATAAAGATACAACTTGTATTATATTACAGCACATTAAAGTTTCTTGTGAATGCAGAAGGTTGCCTTTTTAAAAATTGTGTTGAAAATTTATATTATAAGTACCTTCTAACATAATATTTGAGGAGGAATTAAAAATTAAATAAAAAATTGTCTTGTACCAGTTCATAAATTTATTTGAAAATGCAACATACCACTTACGGAACTATTAAAGATTTGTTAATTTGGTAATTAAGTTCACACCTTGAAACTTACCTTATTTTAATTTCAGAGTCCCAACCTCTAGAGTTATCAGCCCAAATTCATATGAAATAATATAGCAAAATTAATAAATATCTAAATAGGTTCAGCCTGAATAGGAAATACAGTAATTTATTTCATTTACTGCTCAACTTGGAAAGTTAAGTACGATAGTGTGGAATAAGTACAAACCAAATTAATATAAGTTAAATTTTTAATCACTCCATAAACTTGGGTTTGAACATATTTATTTTATACAGCAGCTATGGTTTTTACAGTGAAAAATATATTTAAAATTAAACTAAGCTTATATCTAAAACACAATTTAAATTAGTTTTACAAGAACTACATCGGAAGATTCAAGGTTCAAATTTATGGACATTCTAATAAAACTGTCACAGTGATTTATGTGTAAAATATTTCATTCTTAAAGCATTGTGGTTATTGAAGTAGCGCTTACCCATTTATGATCAAGTAATTCATAAAAAGTTTAAGAAGATTCTTAAGTTTAATTATTAACTTATTTTAACAAGATATATAACTTTTTTACTTTATGAAACGTAAAATCAAGTAAATAACTATGAAAACCACCCAATAACTTATTTTGTAAAATACTTTCTACTAATGACTAAGAAGTTCATGGCAGATAGAACTTCCCTAATTTGTCGATTCTTATGTGATGGGTAATCATCACTTCCTCCAATGCACGAATTGGAGTTTGCACTTTCTCAACCTAGTGATTTATGTGGAGGGATCACAGACTAGTTAATATATTTAAGCTACAAGTGAATTTCATCATATATAATATAAATATAAAACTTTAAAAGATAATCAAATGGAGATTTTTTTACCGTAGATATTATTATTAGATGTTTTTTTGTTAGGGTTCCGTCAAGGTAGATCCAAAAAATACTAATTTAAAAAAGGTATTTTTAAATTTGTAGTTTTTAGATCTACCTTGACGAACCCCAACAAAAAACATCTAATAATTTTATAAAAGATATTGTTTCCAACTTATCATGGTTTATAAGTTCATTTTTTAAAATGAATATCAATGTGATCAATTTAAACTTACTATAAAGGGGAACGTATGACAATTTTATAAATTAGTTATAAATAACTAATAAATGAAAACAAATTAATTAAAATATACTTGAAATATATATTTCACACCAACATTAAGACAATATGAGTCCTTCCAAGGGCCTGACTGGTATACATTGAATAGTGCATATTATGTCCACAAAAACCAGAAGAAATTGATGAAAGAAAATCTTAGCTTTGTATAGATTATGAAATGAATGACTAAACATCATTGCCTGAAGACAATCACTAAATAAAATCTCATTTCAGGGAGAAAAATTTTAAATAAATTTTTACTTAAAGTCAGTGCACTTGATATTTAATATTCATTTAACATATTAAATGTACATAAAAAAATTACCCCCAAATAAACACATAGGGTCATTGAGGGGGGAGGGGTAGAATATTGTTGAATGTAAATATATGAGCTAATTTTGAAGTGGTGATCAAATATGTATTGATCTGCATGGTAATCTGCAGCCATGATCTGCATGGCTATAAATCAGCAACAGGATTTGAATTGAATAAATATTCCTATTTTTATTATCAAATGTAATATTTAGTTAATGTTGCTCTAACAAATTTAATTTGACCATTTGGTATGTCATTATGGCATCACATCGAGTTAGCTAAGCCAGGCATTTTTGTTGATTTTGTTTTTGTCACTCAGCTTTACTATCTGCACCTACCAGAAAGAAAATGACCAATGGGAATTGCCTCAAGAAGTTTGTACAACAAACATTGTATTTATTGAGCACCAGTATGCTGTGAAATCAACTCCCATGGTTAAGTTAAAACCATGTTGGTTCAGTTCCAATATACTTTCCCCAGTTTTTTAAATAATAAATTAATAGTAGTTTAATTCAGGCTTGAACACCCACTGTATTTCACTGATGTTTACATAAGATGTTTTTAACCAGATAATATAGGTTCATAAATTTCTCATTTTCTTGAACTTAAATAAAATAATTAAAATAGATATGAACACAATAACTTTTTTTCTTTTTTTTTTGGCCTTTCTTATAACTACTTAGGGCCATATGGAATTTGAAAATTTTCATGATTGAAAAAGATAAGCTGGGGGAAGGGCTGGGAGGGAACATGCAAAATATGTTCTACCAGAATTACAAAAATAGTATTTAAGAATTACAAAGTTAATAATTTACTCCCTTTTCTAATTCAATTCTATTTCTAAAAGTAGTCCTTAGTATTTAGAGGTCAATATTTTACTCTTTATTACAGAAAAAAGAAACGATTAATAGTAAATGATCTATGCATATCCAAATTGAAAAATAAATCTAGTGGGAAAGGAAAAGAAAAATAATGAGCATTCTTTAAGAAATCATAACAAAATTTATTTTAGCTTTCATGTGAAATAGTGTATAGCATATATTCTGATACAGATATATACAGAGCTATGGACAAACCAACAAGACTAGCAATAACAGCATTTCTTTTGAAAATAATACATGTAGAAATGCAGAACCCCATATATGTGAAATATCTGGTCCATTCAACTCCAGGTAGTGATTTCTCTTTATCTGAAATATGAAGAATTATTATGTTCACATAGGCTTCGACAGTCGTCAGATGTATTTACCGTTTCTTATTCCGGGTTGGACCGTGTCAAGCTGTTGATAGTTGCCGAGCTTTCGTACATCATGTGATGGCTTCTTCTTCTTAAATATACCACCCGGATTTAAAAAACAGCTCTCATTCTCCATTCAGCCCTGAAGAAGCCATAACATGATGTGCGTAAGCTCGGCAACTATCAACAACTTGACACGGTCCAACCCGGAAGAAGAAACGGTGAATAAATAGAATTATTATGTTCAATAATTAGTAGACACTAATCCTTGATTTTTTTGTTTTGTTTTTTTAAATATTAAAATGGAATAAATAATAATTTATCAATGAAAAAGAACAAATATTTCTTGTAAAATGTGGATAATTAATAATACAATTCAAGGAACGTAAGCCACACAAGAACAGCATAAATTTAGTGAATTTATCAGCATTATTGTCTATGAATATTTTTACATGAACTTTCAGTATTAAATAATCCTCAAACTTAAAAAAATATTTCTATTAACAATAAACAAATTTGTAGTAAGTTTCATTGCTCTATGCTAAATATTTGCAGCAAAAATCTTTTCATACTCGCACTTGACATAACAGGTAATAATTTACTCCTATTTGTTAAGTTTAACTTAATTATAAACTCAGCCTTTCTTTCTAACAACACAATTTATGGTTCTAAATTTAAAAAGATATTTATTGTTTTTAAATTTACAAGTAAACCTCCATTCTTAATTGTTCAATTTGACTATGTAGCTCTTGTAATATTTTTTTATTGATAAGCAAGTATGTCTTGAGTCTAATTACTCTAAACTAAATAATATAACTGCTCTACAGAAAAAAAAAATTTTTTTTGCTCACAATTGACATCTCAGTTATCACCAACTCTGGTACTATTTGGCTCATAAAGTTCTTAGTCTTTCTTATTGAATTTTAAAGTGACAAGCGAAATTTCATTAAGTTGAAAAACTAATAGCAGTTTCTTGACTGTAAAATTAAAATTTATGATAAACCCACCCTCTCTTATTCGTTAAATTTTACTGAGTATCAACAATAATATTTCTTAAATCAATAAACATGAGTTTCATTGCTCTTTACTAAATGACTTGCTCGCTACATCAAAACCTGTTATTTTATTTTTTTGCTCACACTTCACATGTAGGGTAACTCCAACTCATATTGTTCTAATTATGCCCAAAATTAATTTAATCATTTACTTATCATTTAAATACTACAAGCCAAATGTTATTAAGAAACTGGAGATGGTAAGCTGTAGAGCATTGACAGATACTGACACTATAAAAACATATGCATATAAATATTCTTGTAAATTTCAGTGGCTTATTTTTGTTATCTAGTAAGTAAAATCGAAGAAAATATATAAAATGTTTCAAAAATCAGTCATGAGAACAACATTAATAGCTACATTCTTTTGGAATTCGTTAAAATACACACACACACACACACACACACATATACACACACACACACACACACACACACACACACACACACACACACACACACACACACACACACACACACACACACACACACACACACACACACACACACACACACACACACACACACACACACACACACACACACACACACACACACACACACACACACACACACACACACACACACACACACACACACACACACACACACACACACACACACACACACACACACACACACACACACACACACACACACACACACACACACACACACACACACACACACACACACACACACACACACACACACACACACACACACACACACACACACACACACACACACACACACACACACACACACACACACACACACACACACACACACACACACACACACACACACACACACACACACACACACACACACACACACACACACACACACACACACACACACACACACACACACACACACACACACACACACACACACACACACACACACACACACACACACACACACACACACACACACACACACACACACACACACACACACACACACACACACACACACACACACACACACACACACACACACACACACACACACACACACACACACACACACACACACACACACACACACACACACACACACACACACACACACACACACACACACACACACACACACACACACACACACACACACACACACACACACACACACACACACACACACACACACACACACACACACACACACACACACACACACACACACACACACACACACACACACACACACACACACACACACACACACACACACACACACACACACACACACACACACACACACACACACACACACACACACACACACACACACACACACACACACACACACACACACACACACACACACACACACACACACACACACACACACACACACACACACACACACACACACACACACACACACACACACACACACACACACACACACACACACACACACACACACACACACACACACACACACACACACACACACACACACACACACACACACACACACACACACACACACACACACACACACACACACACACACACACACACACACACACACACACACACACACACACACACACACACACACACACACACACACACACACACACACACACACACACACACACACACACACACACACACACACACACACACACACACACACACACACACACACACACACACACACACACACACACACACACACACACACACACACACACACACACACACACACACACACACACACACACACACACACACACACACACACACACACACACACACACACACACACACACACACACACACACACACACACACACACACACACACACACACACACACACACACACACACACACACACACACACACACACACACACACACACACACACACACACACACACACACACACACACACACACACACACACACACACACACACACACACACACACACACACACACACACACACACACACACACACACACACACACACACACACACACACACACACACACACACACACACACACACACACACACACACACACACACACACACACACACACACACACACACACACACACACACACACACACACACACACACACACACACACACACACACACACACACACACACACACACACACACACACACACACACACACACACACACACACACACACACACACACACACACACACACACACACACACACACACACACACACACACACACACACACACACACACACACACACACACACACACACACACACACACACACACACACACACACACACACACACACACACACANAACAATCACCATGTATTTTATTTTATTATATTTATTAAAACCTAAAATGAATATAAATTAAAGAAATATTATAATCACCCCAAAATTTGACTATTTGTTTAAAATTGTGAGTTCTGTACAGAATTAAAATCAGAAAAAAAAAAAAAAAAAAGAATGATTAGTCATAAGAAATAGCTAAGCCACAGTTTCATTCATAAATTACATTTATGAAATTTATTTAGAGGAAAATTGATAAAGGGCGTCAAGCATCCTTGTAAGTATTAGTAAAAGTCACTAAGTTTTCTCAAATCACACTGATTGAACAGAAGTAATATCTGATGAGGCTGTGTTAGGTTTTTAAATTATGGTGTTGTTCTGGGAAAATTAAATATAACTTAAAGTTAATCAAAATCTTAATGTATTTACCGTTTCATCTTCCGCGTTGGACCATGTCAAGTTGTTGTTATTTGCCAAGCTTTCGCACATCATGTGATGGCACCTTCAGGGCTGAAAAGAGAACAACTTGACACGGTCCAACCCGGAAGAAGAAACGGTAAATACATCAGACGACTGTCGAAGCCTACAAAATCTTAATGTTTAAAATCTTAATGGAATTTTGAAAACTCCATTGCCATAGTTTCATATTGCATCTTATCTATTGTATGTATCATATGAAGTACCAAATGCATTTTATCATATATATCGAATGATTAGTGAAGTATCGTGTCATATTGTTAAAGACTAGGGAAGCACTTAACAAGACGTATACGGGAAGGAGCTAATTGGGAGGAGTTAATTAGCTGTAAGTAAATTACCCTTTCTATTTATTTATTTATTAGTTAGTAAGGGTAGTAGGTTCAATTGTTAGATGTAATTAGTTGCTGTGCTTTTTTTTGTAACAATAACTTCAATTTATCTTTGTTCCAAATTATTATTGACCCGTAGCCCATAACAATATATTAACACCTGAAGTATCATCATTTCATATTGCTTGAATATGCATAGTATGAAATACTTTCAAAGCAAGTGGGATACATTTTAATAAGAATAGGCATTGCCTAGTGGACTCGGGTATTACTATACACCAAATTTTATTAAATACTGAGATAGTGAGGTGTAAAATGGGTGTGTTGATTTAACATAAAATCACTCTTTCTTAAAATAGTTTGATTTTAGCAAATTTTAATGTTCATTGTAGAAATGAGAAATTTACTTAACCTCAATAAAAAATTTAGTTAGAAATAATTAATATATACCATTTTTACTGTTTTAAATAATAAATTAATAGTAGTTTAATTCAGGCTTGAACACCCACTGTATTTCACTGATGTTTACATAAGATGTTTTTAACCAGATAATATAGGTTCATAAATTTCTCATTTTCTTGAACTTAAATAAAATAATTAAAATAGATATGAACACAATAACTTTTTTTCTTTTTTTTTTGGCCTTTCTTATAACTACTTAGGGCCATATGGAATTTGAAAATTTTCATGATTGAAAAAGATAAGCTGGGGGAAGGGCTGGGAGGGAACATGCAAAATATGTTCTACCAGAATTACAAAAATAGTATTTAAGAATTACAAAGTTAATAATTTACTCCCTTTTCTAATTCAATTCTATTTCTAAAAGTAGTCCTTAGTATTTAGAGGTCAATATTTTACTCTTTATTACAGAAAAAAGAAACGATTAATAGTAAATGATCTATGCATATCCAAATTGAAAAATAAATCTAGTGGGAAAGGAAAAGAAAAATAATGAGCATTCTTTAAGAAATCATAACAAAATTTATTTTAGCTTTCATGTGAAATAGTGTATAGCATATATTCTGATACAGATATATACAGAGCTATGGACAAACCAACAAGACTAGCAATAACAGCATTTCTTTTGAAAATAATACATGTAGAAATGCAGAACCCCATATATGTGAAATATCTGGTCCATTCAACTCCAGGTAGTGATTTCTCTTTATCTGAAATATGAAGAATTATTATGTTCACATAGGCTTCGACAGTCGTCAGATGTATTTACCGTTTCTTATTCCGGGTTGGACCGTGTCAAGCTGTTGATAGTTGCCGAGCTTTCGTACATCATGTGATGGCTTCTTCTTCTTAAATATACCACCCGGATTTAAAAAACAGCTCTCATTCTCCATTCAGCCCTGAAGAAGCCATCACATGATGTGCGAAAGCTCGGCAACTATCAACAACTTGACACGGTCCAACCCGGAAGAAGAAACGGTAAAAACTTCTATGCTGTTT
>KZ807273.1:150325-161289 GCA_000696205.2 Oncopeltus fasciatus | reverse complement strand
AAAAAAAAAAAAAAAAAAAAAAAAAAAAAAAAAAAAAAAAAAAAAAAAAAAAAAAAAAAAAATATGGCAGAGAGAGGCTGGCCACTGGGGATATAACAAAGAAAATATAAATCAAAAGGTGGAGCAAAAATATAACTTAGTCAATATAACATCAAGAAATTGATAACAGTTTCAGTATTATCATTTCTCTGAATTATCCCATATCAGTAACTCAGCTCAATAACTCTTAATTTGGACTTATTTGGTGCATTGTATGTTATGGTATAACAACTTTTAATGCATAAAATATTAGATTAAAAGAGGGTTTGAAAAATTAAAAAAAAACTCCTTATCTACACACAAAAAAAATATAGAGGTGTGAAAAAAATTAGGCCACGATGAAATTTTCTTTTATAATAATTGTTAAAATTTGACAGAATTTCTGTTATTTAGCTTGCAAAAGTAATAAAAAAAAAAAAAAATGCAATTTGTTTTTGCATCCTACGAGAAGAACAGTTAAAATGATCACAGGTTTTATAATAAAGCCCCCATAATATTCTCCAGGAGAAATGTCATTAAAGTCAGTAGTTTAACAATGCTATAAATATATTCAATAAACTATAAGTAGGTAAAGAATGTTTTTGTTAAACCTAAGAATAATAATTGCAGATGAAAAATTTAAGAGTTCTGCTACCATGAGTGACTAATATTTACTGAAAAAACAGATTTGAAATTTCTTACAACAATAATACTAAATTCCAAGTGTTAACATATAAATTTAAATACAAATAAATAAAATTTCAAGTTTCGAAATATTATAACTTAGCATGAAACTCTCTTAACTTTTATCTAGTTACATTCTCATAGTATATTAGACATTGCAGAATACTATATCTATAATTTAACTAAACAAACAATAAACTGTACTTTTGGTGAAAGAACAGCATTTGCATGTTTACAAATTTGTCTCCATACAATTTTTTTTTTTTTTTAACTTGCCTATATAACTCAAATGTATTTTCTTACCTTACCGCTATATTAGTTGTCTTTGGGAATAAAGTATGAGATGATAAATTGAAAATATCTTAAATTCTATTAACTTAAGTTGTCATAAAAATTACAAAATCTCGAAAACCTATACCCATTAAGTCAATTGAAAAGCATAGAAAGACACATAAAATTAACAATAGGCTAAGAATTTAGTTCTGACACGTATGTCAATTGTACAATGAGTTTATTTAAAATCATAATATTAGCAGTAGGTGATCTACTAGCTTATCTAAATCACTCTGAGATACAAGCCACTGATAGAAGGAAGAAAAATATTTTAGGTAGGTTTAGGACGATTGCGTCATACTCTTCTTTAAAGTTTAGTAGCATTCTGCAGATATATGTAGTAATATATTTTTTATCCTTCCTGCTTACAGCATAGCATTGTAATTGTTGAATTCTAGAAATTACGTCATTTATTCTTTCTTAATGGAATTTGTAGAAAAAAAAAAAAAAAAAATTCAGTTAATAAATAAAGAATTTTCAGTTATTCATATTTGTGTATATGTGCTGTTTGCAGACAGACAAATGGGGATATATTAAATACAGTATTCTGCTTAGAGTTTTAATAATTTTAGAGCTTCTTTTTTAGCATAAAATGAGAGCTAATAATTTGTCCTTTATTTGCTTGANTTTTTTTTTTTTTTTTTTTTTTTTTTTTTTTTTTTTTTTTTTTTTTAGCGAATTCCGATGAAATATAGTTTTTAAAGTTGTTCTCAGGAGAGATTTCTTTTTGAAATTTCTATTGGAATAATCTCTAAAACATCAAATAGTAGTCACCAAAATTATTACATGCACACACACGCACGAAAACCAGAGATGTAGCTATAGCAACGCATTTTTCAATGAAATCCAATTAGGATTTATTCTCAGTACTCACCAAGTAAGTCACTACTAATAGCTTGAATATTTTCTCAAATGTTTGTATCTCTATTAGTAGATATTTTTTGTAGGGGTTCATACAAGGTTTAAAAATAAAGAAAAAAAATCAACTAATAATAATATACTGCGTTCTTTGCTAATCTAAGAAACAAAGGTTTTAACAATACATCAAAATAATTATCCGTATTGAAATATATCAATGTTTTTTTTTGTTTTTTTTTTTTTTTTTTTTTTTTTAATGGCGTGTCAACCTTTGGTCATTAACACCAGGGAGATATTTTTAGATGCGGGAAGATATTTTCAAGAAGAAGAATTTCTTAGCAATAGGTCATGGTGAGGTATAATGAATTGTTAATGCGAATAGTTATTATGTGGATGAACATAGTAATTTCTTTGTGCTTGGAAACTATGAAATTTATAAGAAAGAAAAAATTGAGAGAGAATGGAAAATAAGTATACTAAAAATGCATCTAGATAAGATTTAATAGCCTGCCCTCTTTCAGAAAGTTCATTACAGAGTCGATGACTTTATCATCATCCAATAGAATTTCGTCTAGAGTCCCATTTAAGCTATATTTTTTCCTTGTTTCTTTATATTTTAAACACTCTCTAAATATATGTTTTATAATAAGAAGTTGTCCACAGACCTCACAAATGGGTGGGCTATCCTTAGCCATTATATAGCCATGAATAAGTCTTGTGTGTCGTATTCTTAGTCTGGCTAATACCACTTCTCTCTTACGGTCAGTTGACATGGAACTGGACCATACCCTCGGAGTAGATTTTATCTCGCGTAAATTGTCTCTGGTTGACCACCATATATTTTCCCACTTATTAAGTACTAATTTTTTAACTACCGCTTTTTAATCATTCAAGGTGACTTTTGAGTACATCTCACCATCTTTTATCGCTTTCTTTGCTAGTGCGTCCGAATTTTCACTGCCTGAAATTCCGCGGTGACTAGGTATCCATTTAAGTGTCACTTTGCTACCTTTCTCGTTGAGGTGATCTATTGTGAGATGTTGGTTGGTGAAAGGGCTTTGTGAAGCTAAAAGAGCAGATAAAGAGTCGGTAAATACAGAAATGTTTTTTGATAGTGGAAATTAAATATTTAAGGCTTTGTTCACGTAGGCTTCCACGGTCCTCAGACATATTTACCAATACTTCTTCCGGGTTCAACCGTGTCTTGGAGTTTTTAGGTGCCAAGCTTTCGCATATCGTGTGATGTGCGAAAGCTTGGCACCTAAAAACTCCAAGACACGGTTGAACCCGGAAGAAGTATTGGTAAATTTAAGGCTTTGTTTATTGCGTGTAATTCTGCGGTGAACACGCTTGACATCTGCGGCAAAGAGAACATAAAGGGTCTGCCATCTATTAAGAAAGCTGATCCAACGCCTTCTGAGTTTTTTGAGCCGTCCCTATAAATGTTTATGCAAGATTTTTTTATCCGGGACAAGCTTTTTATAGTTATTCTGAAAATATGATGGGGATGGTATCCTTTTTTATGTACTTGGTGAGAGTTAGGTTAATATGTACAGGCTTGAGAGACCAAGGTGGTTTTGGAGAGACTGGCTGAGGAATAATCTGTGGAATTTGTATGGCATATTTTCTAATAAGGGCATCTTGCGGGAATATCTTTTGCGCATTTATTATTCCACAAAGGGACTGGGATTTTATTATTGGACAGAGTGGTCTTTGGTATGGCTTGGTCAGCTGCAGTTAACAGAACATTTGTGATTTTAGAATATAAATTGTCAATATTACAATCTGAAAGATCTATATGTGTTAGTTGGGCTATATCCTGATAAAGGGACCAATTTGCCTTTTTAGTATTCCACCTAGGTGGGCGAGGAGGAAGAAGCTGTCTATCTATAAAGCTGATGAGTATAGGATTTGTAGTTGTTGTATTAAATCCTCTAATTGTTTCACACTAAAGGATTGAATGAGAGGTAAATAAATAGAGCAGATTTAAACGGTTTATAGACAGTAACTGCTACTGCCTGAAGGTTAGTGTTCAAAGAAATTGTTGAGAATGGTAGGAAATTCGCTATTAACAGACAGACCCCTCCGCTTGTAATTTTCTTCCCTGAGTAATCTTTCCTAATGACAGAAAATTTATTTAAAGAAAAAATCTATATTTTCTTTAAGCCTGGTTTCTTACAAACACAGTAAATCGCAATCAGTGTCGTATATGAGTAATTGCAAATCCTCCTTTCTATAAATAATTTCATAAATGTTCCATTGTGCTATTTTCATGATAAGATAATATGTTAGAGAGGAAAATTAATTTGTATTTGCATAAACATGTTACAAAGCCCATACACAGACTCACACACAAGCGTGCGTGCGCGTACAAATAGACACAAGCATATGTATTGAGTCTTATTAGTATAGTGAGAGAGATATTGATGCGATACATTTGAATGAAAGAACATATACACATACGTACTCGCGTTTGAGTATATAGAACTGTGAATGTAAAATCGTACATAGGTACTTCCATATAGGTACATAGGTATAGACATGTAAGTAAAACTCTATATTATGTTTAGATATGTAGTAGTTCATTGTTGGAAGTAAATTCATATAAGTAAATGTATACGTAAATGAAAACATATTTAGCAAAGTAACAAATAAGAAAACAAAAACTTAAATTGTCATAAGATGGAGGTCATGTTGGAGAAAAATGTAAGACAAACAGTGGAAAAACAATCATTTTTTAATTTTTGTTTTAGGTCTCTGGTCCTTAGGCTTTGATCGTTTTACATAATTAGATATAGAAATCATGGGGTCAGTAAGAAATTGAGTACTTAAAGAACCTGAAGATGGTCTTTCTCTTTTTTCAGGTCTAGAAAAGTCTTTCTCTTCTCTTTTAGAAGAGTCTGGTGTAGTGTTATTTTTCTGAGAGGCTTTATTTTGGAAGATATTTTTTATTTTTGGATTTTGAGAAATTTTATTTAGTTGAGAAAGTTTAATTTGACTTTTGGTAATATTATCAGGAGTGTGGCAAGCTGAGATATCATTTTTAGTTATATTTACGTTTTCTGCATAATTAATTTTGGACACTAATGCTGAGACTTGATTTTTTAGATCTTTCACTAGCTCATTAAGTAAGGTAAATTGTTCCAAAATAGCATTAGCGGTGGGGAGAGCTGAGGTTGCTTGTGAATAAGTAGTGGGGGGTTGTGGGTGATTATGAGTTTCCACTGAGAGAGACAATAATCTTTCCGCTTGCACTTAAGTTATTTTATTGTTAATTCGGTATTCCTCTATTTGTTTTTCTTTCTGAAACGTAGGACAAGATGAGTGCCAGGAGGGATGAAGACCACCACACTTCTACACTACTTTTACAAATTGAGATACCGTGTCGGAAATTGTAGCATTTGAAACATTGCAGAGGCTTTATATAAAGTTTGACTTTGATACTTAGGAAGTCTAAAGTGATTCTTTCGGGCAATTCAGAACATTCAAAAGTTAATATGAACGAATTTGTTGGAACTTTAGTATTTTTGACAATCTGTGTATTCTTTTTGGTTTAATTACATTATATTTTTGAAGCTCTTCTACTAATTCTTCCACACTACAGAAAGAGAACTCGTCACAGGTTATGAAGCCTTTGCAGTAATTAAGGCTTTTATGTAGAGAAAATTTGATGGGAATATTTTCATAACTTGTGATATTTTTGAGGTTATAAAAATATTTTTCTGTTTTAATTTCCAAGATTAAACTCCCAGATTTTAGGAATCTTATTTTACATAACGGGATAAAACTTTTACTGAAACGATTTACTTTGAATGGGCTGAAGTTTTTGAAGTTTAGGTTGTCTTTATTTGGCTCTAGTCCCATAACTATCAATTTTGTTGTCCACAGACCCTTTACTGTTTCAATATTAAGTGTTTTTTTTTTTTTTTTTTTTTTTTTTTTTTTTAGATTCTCCCACGTTTACCGTTGTGAAAGCCACCCGGGTCCGGGGGTTTGGGAGACGGAGGGTTTGCTTTTTTATCTTCCATTTCTTGTTAAAAAAAAAAAAAAAAAAAAATGTAGTTTGTACTTACGAGAAGATGGTTTCTAATTCACAGGAGCACAAACACACACACACACACACACACACAAAACGTTCTTAGGGATAGAGAGGCTTGTTATCTAATAGATGTAAAGAAGGTCTATGTCTAATAAAAAAAAGACTATTAACAATTTAAACAAGAATTACGAAATTGAGAGCAATAAAAATAATTTGCGGTTAGCTTCGAAATAAATGTTTGTCTATTGTAAACGTATTCCAACACACATATTTATTTAGAAGAATTATTCTATTATATTTAGTTTATAATGTAAATAAATAAGTTGTCGCGATTTAGTTTGAAGAATAGTCACGTTTTAAATAAAACAAAGTTTATATTTTGGAATGCCCAAGTTTCGGCTTATAAAATCAGTCATTATCACTTTCTCTTTTACTATGAAGTATGATGAAAATTCTATTTGTGGCAAAAACGTATGCAATGAAAGTATTCTTGTTGATTTTTTAAATTACAATTTTCGCAAAAAATTATTTTATTGACTATTAGCCATAATAATGCTTTGTTTTCTTCTTCTATGAATACCCTTTGTATTCTTGTTTAATCCAGGGGTAGGATGTTTTTGGACCAACCAGTTTACTGAATCGATTCTATCAAGACGGTATTGGTAGTACTGTGTCTGTTTGAGTCTATTATCAATGATACGGTGACAGGTCTTAGAGTTTGTTAGAAGTCTTCACTTGACTGTCTGGAAAATGTTGAAGGAAAACATCTTACACCTTAATCTCAAACGGAAAAAAGAAATACGCTTTTTGCTCGTTTAAATATCTCATGGTCCTAATTTCAAGGAGCTTATATCTGTTTTCATTATGTAATTAGATGTAAATACATTAGTAAATATTAATGTTATTAGAAAAAACTGAATTTTTCTATCCGTGTAATATTTTCCTGTTTATTTCGAGTTAAGAAGCTAATGGATTCCAGGTTTGTAAAATTCCCCATACAATTATGACATTTAACAGTAAATTCTCATAACAAATGTGGAATGAAAAAGGTACTGTATTGAGTTACTAAATGCATTTTTAGTGTCCAAAATTGTACTAAGCCTTTGAGGGAATCCCTTGTACCTACTATGTTTTGTTTATTTATTGGGTATACTATTATGTAATTATTAGATGTTTTTTGTTGGGGTTTGGTCAAGGTAGATCTCCAACAAAAACATCTAAAAATAATATCTACGGTCAAAAAAAATTCTCCATTTGAACTATTATGTAATGTAAATAATCTGTTAACACTTAATTTGTTTCCCTCAAATGATTTGAACCTGTATTTTTATTTTTCAAACATTCAACTTTTTAACGTGTTTCTTTTTCTGGGACTTAAAATTTTCTCAAATCATCCCTTGAATTTTGTTCATTTCATTTTCTAACTGAGGCAATTAAGTTTTTTCTTTGTTGTCTTATTCAGTTGGGCAATTAATCCTTTATAAGGTAAAATATAAATTTTTTGATCTCTTAAACAATTCATGATTAATCAAATTTATGAAAGCATGGAATTAATGTTAATTAAAAGGTATATTAAGTCCACCAATCTTCTTCTTCCTATAATAATACCCAAGTCCATTGGATCTTCTTTTTCCCTTATTTAATTACCTGGAATTTTTTTCTCTCCACAATTCAATAATGCATTTAAATAGTCTCTGTATTAGGAATGATGGACAAATATTTTTACCCTACATAAGACCTTTATTTGTAGAGTACTGTTTGTGACTACCTTCAATGAGTCTGTGAAATGAATAAATATAAGTTTATAAAATGTTCTTAAATTGAAATTTATGACAAAATTTAATTTTTTACCTCCATAAATTTTAGTCTGCTTGCGTGGGTACTTTCTTGATTATTTTTAGAAATTTTTTTTTCATTGTGTGCCTATTTTACAGATTTAATCTTTGCATGTATTAGAATAAATGTTATATTTAAAAATACTTATTCATTTTTAGTCATGTTGCTTTGTCTAAAGCATAATAACTTATAACTAATTGTTCTTAAGGGCATTCTGTAGTTGAAGCTTCCATTTTAAAATCTTTATATTTCTTAGTTAACTTACCAAATTTCAAGATTGCTTAATTAAATTGAAACGACATGAATCAAGATGTAAGTAATTTAAGAAAAAAATCTTAAAACAATTTTATTCTGCTTTATAAAAAGCATGGGCTTATTCTAAAGATACTTATTAGTAAAATAATTTCAGGATAGCACTCCACCATATGTTTTGTATTTAATTTTAACAAAAAATATGTGCAAAAGAAATGTACTAATGTATAGTTTTCTTAGATTTGGCCCAAAATATTCCTAGATATGTCAGTATTTCCAAAAGGTATGCTGGTTTTAGATGGATCTTCCCTTCCTTTCAATATCATTATTTTCTTGGTTCCTTTCTTTATGAAATTTTTTTCACTCACACCTCTGTCCTTTCCTTCAGTACCCCATCTTGTCCCTCTGATTTTTTCCTCTCCCTGTTCAAATCCTGATTGTTTTCCTTTCTCCTACATAATATGAAAGCATGATATTATCCTCACAATTGAGGATAATATTTTATTCTCATTATATTACTTGCTTATTATGTCCTTACTTGTTTATTTTTTATAATAATTTTTTTTTTACTGTGGCCTGTTGTTATGTGTGATATATACATTGAAGACCACTATAATTTTTCATACTGTGACTTAAGCCTTCGATAGGGTTTGGCATAGGGGCTTGCTCTTTAAACTCAAGTTTCCCACAACCTTACTACCTAATTATCATGTCCTATCTTTCCGATAGATACTTTCAAGTCCGCCTTGGTTTGGAGTATTCTGACCTCTACCCCGTTGAGTGGGTAGAGTGGGTATCCCTGTGGAGTTCCACAGGGTAGTGTCATTGGTCCTGTTCTTTATACCCTTTTCACTGCCGACATCCCAACACATTCTGACACACTCCTCGCGTCCTATGCAGCCATACTCTCCTGCAACCCGGATCCTTACACTGCCTCAAATAACCTTCAATCCCACCTTAACTCCATTTTCCAGTGGTCAAAATGCTGGCGAATATTCCTAAATGAAAATAAATCAGTCAATGTCACTTTCACTCTTGGCAGAGGTCAATGTCCACCAGTCCTCCTTAATAACGTTCCTCTTCCCTCCTTTCCGACAGTCCGCTACCTTGGGTTCTACCTAGACAGTTATTTCACCTTCCATCCTTACAAATTCTTAGCCGACAAAACCATTATAACATAAAAAACTCATTTGACCTTAAAACACAGCTGGAATCTTTAATAATACCTAAAGGATACATTCTTTGCTCCTTGGATGCCGAATCCCTCGTCACTAATATACCTATTGACAAAGAAAGCCCTTCAAATTATCGATAAACATTGGAATACAATCCGAGACCATACTACACTATCCTGGTCGACATACCTTGAGTCCCTTTCCCTTTGTTGTACTACAACCAATTAAGGGTCTGGCTATGGGAAATAACCTTGCTCCCGACATTTCAAACATTGCCCTTAATGACCTCCTAGACTCTATCCTTCCCCCCTTTCACAACAACATTTTCTTCCTTAAAAAATATGTTGACGACCTCTTCCTCATTCTCAATCCAGAAAAAATCCCCCAGATCCTTACTGCATTTAACTCATACCACCCTCGTCTAAAATTTACCATTGAAATGGAATCTAATTATCAACTCCCCTTCCTTGACACCCTTATTATCCGCAACACCAATGGCTCTATCTCCACTGACTGGAATACCAAGCACACATACTCAGGTCATCTCCTCCACTTCAACTCATCTCACCCTCATCATCAAAAAATTAATGTGGCCAAAAACCTCATCTACAGATCACTCACACTCTCTGACAAGATATTCCACAGCAAAAACATCAAACGTGTTACTGACATCCTCCTGTCCAATGGTTTTCCTACTCACACCATTAAAAAACTTGCAAAATAATTTTTTATTTCTACTTCTCCAACTATCCCCCTCCTCCAAAATAACGACCTCATTTTCCGTTCTTTTCCTTATATTCCAAAACTTTCTGAAAATATTAAGAAATCTCTCAGAAAAACTTTCTCTAACCGTAAGCTTTCTTTTTCCACCAACAACAAACTAATCTATTAACACCATCCTCAAAGACCCCATCCCCCCTTCCTAACAGAACTATTATCGTCTACAAAATGCCCTGTTCCACACCTAATTGCCATGGTTCTTACATTGGACAAACAAAAAACCCTATTTCCCGTAGAATCAATAACCATAAAAATGACATAAAGAATAAACTAATAAAAACTGCCCTCACTAAACATGTTTTTCATGAAGAAGACACTTTTGACTTCGAGAGCATAACCATTCTTTCCACTGAACCCTATGAACACAAATGCCTTTTGTCTGAAACTGTTCACATTAACTTACAACACTATCCAGTTAACGACAGAACGGACATAGAACAAATTTCTTCAACTTATTAAAACATTTTCAACATTCTAAAAACCATTAGCCCTCCTTCTCAATAAACCTGTCAAACATTGTTTCCCGGTTCCAAAGTTACTTATTCCCAATAATACCCTTTCTTTTTTCCTTTGAACTTTTTATTGCCCCCTTTTGAAACAGGCAGCTTTCCCTTTGCACCTTCCGCCTCTGACCTTCCCCCCTGCCCTTCTGTTCCTGCCTGTTCTTTGTCTGAAAAATTTTATTCCTCAGTCATGGAAATGTGAACTTAGGGACAGGGCGTCCTCTCTCGTCTTCATGATAGACAGGTGTGGTAAATTACTGTTTTAATGTTATTCAATTATTTTTTAATAAGTTGTTGTCTGCATATTTTTTAAATTCTCTTACAAAGCTTTCTACATTCATACTTTGATATCACATTACATCATGGTAATTCTGTATTATAATATTGTCAATTATTATTGTATTCTCATGACATTGTATTTCTACAGCCCTGAAGATGGCTTACAATGTAAGCCGAAACGTTGGCAGATAATCTTTTATTAAAAAA
>KZ807273.1:103764-116704 GCA_000696205.2 Oncopeltus fasciatus | reverse complement strand
ACTTGGGATAAATAAATTCATCCAGTTTATAGCCAACTTAATTGCTATAGTATGGACATCTTATGTTATTTGATGTCATAATTTTTTTTTTTTTAATTTCTTAGTTATCGCACATGAACATTGGTCGAGCTGGGCCTTTCTTGGCTGCAATTAAAGTTGAAGAAGAAAAGTCTACAGAATTTGAAGAAATGAAAGCTGAAGATGAGAGTGAAATTATTGAAGATAAAACCACTAATTTTTCTGAGGATGTTGAATTTTAAAGATTTTAATAAAATGAATGTTTTCAAAAGATAAATTACTTCTTGTTTATATGTTATTCTACAAAACTGGTATAATATTGTTTTCTCTTAATAGGGAAACTATTCCTTGGTTGAAAGTTCTATTTCCCCTTGATTTTAATGAAAATTTGATATTTTGGTATTTCTGTACTGTAAGGGTAATGTTATACAGTAAGAGTACTGTACACTCCTTATATTCTGTTGCCGTTTTTGCCTGTTGTGAATAGTTAATCATGAAAAAATTTTGGTTGTTTTGTTGTTAAATGGCTCCTTTGATGTTCATATGCATTATATATATATATATATTTAACACACACACACACACATGTATATAGGTTATATATATGTGTGTGTGTAATTTTTCCCCAAATAAGAAAATGATGATCTGAGTTCATTTAGGATTTTTTCCTCTTAAATTTGTTATATTGACCTGAACTAGCAGTCTTTTCAGAGGGAATCTTTTTTACACATTATAGTAAGTATTACATTGTATTTTATAAATTATAATTGATTTTCAGATTGTATCAACATAGGTTTTCATTGCAGCCTTGTCCATATTCTGTATTGTGAAAGCTGTTAATACCCCTTACACATTGGAATGCTAATTGTTACTAAAAATAACTAAACTATTAGATTAGCTAAACTAATTTTTAATATAAAATTTCTCTTTTGTGTGCGGCCCCTATGTTCTTAGTTTCCTTTCATTTCCCTGTACATTATTTTTTATTAACTGTTACTTATGAGCAAGCAAACTTTCTTTCTTTTTATTTCATTATTTTTATTGTATTTTAAATGGGCTGGGATGTGTATGAAATTTATTACTTGATAAAATGGTCTTTGTCACTGTCTGTTTATGTCATTAAAGTTGTGGGATCATCAAACTCAATTATATTAAGCTATATAATTGACTTATGTGCAATGATAATGTTCTTTGCTATATTTTTCTAAGTTTTCTTTAACTCATTTTTGTACATTTTATATTAGTAATTTCTAAACATTATTTTTTTGTAAGTAGTAACATTGTTGTTTACATTGGATGTATTGGAAATATCTGAAGTACAATATTTATACATTTTTTCTTCTATAATTTTTAATTTTTTCAGTATCTTGTCCAAAGTTATAACCAAAGAAGAATATAAACAAAAACGTATATATATACACTGCCGGACAAAATTAAAGGATCACTTCAATATTTTGAAATTACTGAACTGTATAGGGTATTTTTGAAAATATTCTTTTTTCTTTGGAAGTCACACTTTATTATAAGGGTAATAAAAAATAAAAAATTATTTTCTAGAAATTTTTAATAGGAAAACAAATCAAAAAATAAAAATGTCCTACAGTCTCAAAATGAAAAAGTAAATCTTTGAAATGAAATGAAATAACAAAACTGAATAAAAAGGAAGAATTCGAGGAAAACGATCAATAATTGGTATTCCCACCTCTAGCTCTGATAATTGCTTCCATTTTCCTGCTTAATCCACCGACCAGGGCTCTTACATGTTGTTCTGGGATGTTGTTCCACTCTTTCACTAACATTTCCCTTAAATCTGCCAAATTTTGTGGGTCTCGGGCGCCGACACGTCTTCCAAGCATGTCCCATACATGCTCTATTGGGTTCATATCTGGACTTCTGGGTGGCCAAACCATAACGTCAATTTCTTCTTGTCTGAGGAAATTTTGCACTGATCGAGCAACGTGAGGTCGGGCATTATCATGCATAAAAATAAAGTTACCTGCGATATTTCTGGCAAAAGGTATTACATGTGGCTCAAGTACCTCTCTAATGTACCTGTCATCAGTTATAGAGCCACGGTTCACAAGAACCAACTCTGTAAGGGAGTTTAAATTTATGCCCCCCCACACCATCACTGACCCACCACCAAACGCAACCCTTGGGGAAAAAGTGCATGGAGCATACCTCTCTCCCGCCTTAGCCATATCTTTTCCCGTCCATCTGGAGATCGGAGACAGAATCTTGACTCATCGCTGAATAATACGAGGCTCCAATCTTCCTGAGTTCAGTTTAGGTGCTCCCGAGCAAACCTCAAGCGCTCAACCCGGTGTTCCCTGGAGAGAAGAGGTCCATTAGCTGAAGGATGGGAGGTCAATCCATAATCGTTGAGTCGTCTTCTCACGGTTCACTCTGAAATTTGCACATTCCTGAACCTCTGGAGGAGACCACGCAGACTGTTACCAGTTGATTGGCGATCCCGAAGAGCATGCAGTTGCAAAAATCTTTCGTCACGGTGGGAAGTTGACCTCGGATGGCCTTGTCCGACTCTTCTTGTATGCCCTCCAGTTCGACGGTGCCTATTAAGCACCCTGGACACTACGGATTGTGACCGCTGGAGCCGTTGCGCAATATGCCTTTGAGAAAACCCTTCTTCACTCAAAGCAACAGCACGAATTGATTTCTCTTCAGTCAATGCTCTTCTGTTGGCCATCACAACGTTGTTACTAAACTCACAAGTAAAAACTAAAGTCTCTTAAGTGTTAGAAAACCTTCAATAAGATGAATCTTTGCTAACAACTAACCATTTTACCATTACTGATAGGAAGAAAGAAAAGAAGTGGATTAACTGACCCTTTTCTCCATAAAGGGGTGGGAATATAAACAGGTACAGGATTAACTGGATAAGATACAACACAAAGTCCAGTCTGGGGCAATGGAATTTCTATTTTTATCTCTTATGTAATAATAATATAAATATTTGTAAGTGATCCTTTAATTTTTTCCGGCAGTGTGTATATATATATATATATAAATGACTGTTTTTCCACCAAATATTTATAGTATTATATCTTGGATATAAATGCAATTAATACTCAAAGTATAGTCCATTTTTATCTACTGTCATTAACCATCTGCTAGCCAATTGCTCACTTGTTTTTGTCATCATTTATTAATGAAAGTTATTTCATTGTTTCAGATATGACCCAAAAACCAATTCGTGGACATTAATCGGAGACATGAGCTCTGGGCGTGATGGAATTGGTGTTGCTGTAATTGGAAATAGCATTTTAACTGCTGGTGGTTTCAATGGCGAGTCCTCTTTAAGGGTTGTTGAACTATACAATCCTTTGAGAAATGAGTGGACTAAGGTATGATTAATAAGTTTCCCTAAGGTTTTCTTCTCTTCTTTTCTTTGAGATAAGATAACATGTTTGTTTTGTTTTATGCTCATTTGTTTCTTTTTAATTTGAATGATTATTGGTCATAATCAAATCACTTTTTGATTCGAACTTTAATTTAAAAAAATTATATTTCCAAAATCTTCATGTCTCTTGATTATTATATTGTATTATGAAGAAATATAGGGGAATATTAAACAATTAATGCGAGGGAATAGAATAAAAAATCTATCTGTCCCAGCCAAGACTCGTACCTGGACTCCCTGCTTTCTGGGCCAGTATGCTACCACTTTCACCACCGGGACGATCCAGATAACTTATTAAATTCCCAACAAACTAGCGAGAGCCTAACCCACGAGAAAGACGAATACATCGTCTTATGCTTGAAGGAGCTGACATTGTCTAGCTATTTATCGACTCTCGTTATTTACTTTTTATTTTCATTTAAAATAAAAATTGATTTTATATAAGACCAAGGAAACTAGTGCATAAGATTCCACACCCACACATTCACTCACACTTGGGATAAATAAATTCATCCAGTTTATAGCCAACTTAATTGCTATAGTATGGACATCTTATGTTATTTGATGTCATAATTTTTTTTTTTTTAATTTCTTAGTTATCGCACATGAACATTGGTCGAGCTGGGCCTTTCTTGGCTGCAATTAAAGTTGAAGAAGAAAAGTCTACAGAATTTGAAGAAATGAAAGCTGAAGATGAGAGTGAAATTATTGAAGATAAAACCACTAATTTTTCTGAGGATGTTGAATTTTAAAGATTTTAATAAAATGAATGTTTTCAAAAGATAAATTACTTCTTGTTTATATGTTATTCTACAAAACTGGTATAATATTGTTTTCTCTTAATAGGGAAACTATTCCTTGGTTGAAAGTTCTATTTCCCCTTGATTTTAATGAAAATTTGATATTTTGGTATTTCTGTACTGTAAGGGTAATGTTATACAGTAAGAGTACTGTACACTCCTTATATTCTGTTGCCGTTTTTGCCTGTTGTGAATAGTTAATCATGAAAAAATTTTGGTTGTTTTGTTGTTAAATGGCTCCTTTGATGTTCATATGCATTTATAGTAAACTGTGGCTCTTCTTGTAATCATTTCCTGGAATTTTGTCCTACTTTATTGAACAATAAGTGTTATACACATCAGCTAATCTTCTGAGAAAGAAATATTCTATTGGTGTCTTATTCACAATTGAATAATGCCTATTTGTTGTACCTACTGTTCTTTACAATTTGATAATCATCTGATGATCTTTTTTTTCTCAAATTATTTCCTTGATTCTTTTTCTTAAATCAACCATGTTTTACTCCTCTTAAGTTTCCTCTTAGTTGAACAGTTATCAACACTGTTTTACTGGGACTGTTTAGTGGTTGGAGGCATTATTTGAATATTATCTATTCTCTATGGTGAACTAGTTAAAAATTGTTTAACTCTCCTTTCTCATAAACAATTTGTGGATTTCTGATGCTTTTAATTGTTGTTACAATGCTCATTTTCAAACTCTTTTTTGAGTAATTAATCTAAATGTAGTCTTGTTGCTCATTCATGACTTTACTGCTCTATTTCTCTTTTTGAAAAAAAAATAATAACTCATGAACTCACTTTTTCTGTTAAATTCCTTATTTTCGTTATTCTATCTTTAAAATTGTTCTTCTGCATATATTGTTACTTTTTGTTGAATAATTACTTAGTGTATTTTGTTTCATTTCATAAATGTTTTATTAGTTGATATAAATAAATAGTTTTTGTCTCTTTCTGTTGGCAAAATATTTTTCTTTAATTGTCTATTACAAATTATGAGGCACTGTTAATTTATTTTATTTGTTAAAGTGTGTTTCTGCTTGATGCTTGTATCAAACACACCCACACATACATACCCGAAAAATTCTCAATTCAAATTAAATTCACATATTCTTGTGTGTCTGTGATTTGAATCAAGTATTCAAGAAGGAAGTTATTTTGGGTGTCTAAAGATTTTTTTGTCTCAAAAGAATTTAAAATAAATGTATTCTTTTTTTTTGGAAATTTGTTATTTCTACTCCTATGTATCCTAAATTTTCTTATGCCTTCATTTGTAAGTAAATCAATTTTTATAGCAATTAGATTTTATAGATCTTCCAATAATACATTTATAGATACTCTATGAATACATTTTTTTATTTTTTATTTTAATCTAAACTAAGCTTTTGGTTGTGGTTGCTAGAAGGAATCCTTTTACTACAGACCACTTGATGAAAGTGGTATTGAATTTTTCACAGAGCTTTTATTCAAGCAATCTAAAAGTAGATCTAACAATTACTACTATAAAGTTTAGATGGAGAAGTTGTTGACCATGGAGATATACAATTAAAGTGGATATTGGGGTTCGGTCAAATTTTTTTTTCTAAAACATTTTTGGCCGAATCCCAATTACCTCTCCAATGTTATTATAAGAGTCTGAAAATACCACTAGATAGATCATTTTTTAAAAATGTTTCATTGCTAGATGGATTAATGGATTGATTCCTGCTTGCCATATGAATATTCCTCACTTTGGCAAGTATCAACTCCATTCACAAATCCAACTCAACTCAAATCCAGATGGTGCAATTCTTTTTTTAGGACACATGATTACATTAAGAAAAAGTGTTTTTGATGGAAAATAGAGAAAATGAGTAAAATGTTTAAAAAGAGTTTGGATTGTAATGAAGCCCTGAATTATTATAGTAAAATACAAAAGCTAATGGAAGCAAAATATATTTACTTCTGAACATAATATAAACAATCAGTTCAGAATGTTTCACAATTTAGATCCTCATAACCAACATATAAAGTGGTTACACAGACATTCATTCGTTTAAGGACTAGGGGTTAATAAATAATTTCAGCTAGAGAATTATAACTAAATGATAATAAATAATTCATGAGAGGGAACAGAATAAAAAAAACTATCTGTCCTCGCCAGGAACTGGCGAGGACAGATAGATTTTTTTATTCTGTTCCCTCTCATGAATTATTTATAATTTACGTGGGATAAAAAACCACAACCAAAATAAAATAACTAAATGATAATATATCATTACTAATTATAAAGAATTAATGAGTATATATTAATAAAGGAATAAAAATGGCTATCCTTATAAACTAACGATAAGCAAAAGATAGTTTTCAAATTACTTAACTTAGTTAATAAATTACTAAGTTGAAGAGAACTTTTCTTGAATTATAGAAGTGCACAACACTTCTATGCCACTAAAAACTTAAACTAAATTATCTAGATTATCACTATCACTGAGGGTGACTTACTGACTGAGCTCTGTGTGAGTGTGTGTCACACTGACTGACTCCCTAATATAATGGGGTAAGAAACGTACTTGGTTTTGTAGAAAAATAAGCTGGTTGGTTTTTGTAAATAATAATCCAAGGCAGCTCCACCTTCTCCAGTATTTCCACAATTTTTAAACATTCATGTTAAAACTGGTCTGACCCAGAAAGACCTTGACTGTTGGAGAGGGTTGTCTGCAGGGTCATCATGATTCTTGCCATTGTAGTGACTTTCCACACGTTGATGAAGCAGGCCATGATGGTCATCAGTTTATCAGGGAAGATCAACATCTTTTTACATTCCAATCCATGATCTCTTATCAGTAGCTCAAATTGGGGATTAATAGCTTGGTGACACTCAATTGAAGAATTTGTGTCCACAAGTCGATGAGGATCCTTTGCAAATCTTTGGGTTTATGCTATGAAGAATTCTTGATTATTAATTAATACAAATACTTTCCATTTCAATTAAGTCTTGCTCATGCATGATCTCAGTTGCTCCACTTCCTCGATGCCAGAGAATTACCTCTTGGCATCTGTTACTAGTCTATTGGAAGACCGTAAACAGTATGTTTTCACATCTTTCGATAAGAGTGCCTTGATGATCTTCTTCATGGTATCTTTCACTGTTTCATATAATTCAAATAATGATCCTTCCTCTGTTCTTTTCTTTTTTTTTTTTGCTGTTCTGTGTTCTTACAATCTTCAGCAATAATTGTCTCCCTATTCAATGTTGCTTTCTTCTTTTTCTGTAATAGTAATGCATGGGGTCTTATAGGACCTTCTAGAAGTCCATTAGCATTTTAGTGATAGGTCCATAGGTCTTTCAGGTACATTTGCTCTTTGGATATCCGATCTGACTTCAGATCCTGTAGCGAATCTCCCTCTTACTTGTTTTGATGACCTCGGGAGTCCTTTCAACTTTTCCTCAATGTTACGCAAACATTGTTCCACGTTCTAACTGCTTTACTGTTTCTAACTCTATAACACGAGTCAATGCATGTGTAAGGGTTCACCCATAGTAAGGAGGTGTAGGTCCTCGTACAGGTAAGAATGTAGGTGGAAGTAGATATATCATAGTAGGTGAGGTCCAGTAGTGTGCTTTACTCCCATCACACCATTTAAAAAATTATTTAAGACTGTGATGAATGGAATGAGTGATTTTTCCACTCTCCCCTGTTTGCTGTAGTACAGCCTCTATTTTGTTTATTACATTATTATTTTTCAATCACAAATGGCCATAGTATTGATAATATATCTCCGATATGTAATAGGTGACTGACCAGTACCTTAAGTAATCATAATACCTAAGTAAATTAAGTTCATCTTATTAATCAAGCATGACTATACCTGCGTGGATATCATTTTTTTCCATCTTACCTAGAAAAATGTTAGAACTAAAGGGGTGTGTAAAAAAAATAATCCGTTTTATCAATTTCAAAATTTTAAATATTTTAATCCTACTTTATATTAACTAATACTTCATAAAACCTTTAGGGAATTTTCTAAACTTGTTAAATCCCAGTCGACTTCGTAAAAAAAAAAAAAGCTTCAGTTTAGTTAAGTAATTGTTTCGAAGAAGAAACATGGCAGTGTCCTATTTTGAAATTTTGAGGCATTACTGAAAAAAAAAAAAAAAAAAATTCACAGTCGCTGAAGCAACTCGTGAAATTAAATATGAAGTTAAAGGTGTTCTTGCCCAGCGCTCTGCGCGGCGCTAGTTTGAAAAATTCACCAGTTGAGATACGACGTTGAAAAAG
Organism: Oncopeltus fasciatus; assembly: GCA_000696205.2. Lineage (NCBI taxonomy): Eukaryota > Metazoa > Arthropoda > Insecta > Hemiptera > Lygaeidae > Oncopeltus > Oncopeltus fasciatus. Next base: position 108,206 of record KZ807273.1, on the reverse strand, counting down.
AAGGGTTTCGGGCCACCATTAATGGATATTGATGAGGTTCTGCATGCAATTTTTGAGTAAGATCCGTCCACAAGAACTCGCGATCTTGCCAGGGAGTGTGGTACTCCCTAGATACTATACTGCTAGTCGCCATCCATGGGGAAGATGAAAAAGAGTAATAGACTGGTTCCTCACGAACTAACTCTAACTCGGCTAAGAGGTCAGAAATTTGAGAAAATTATTGATAAACCCTTCTGATATGAGATTTTACCGAAATATTGTCTTCTTTGATGAAAAGTGGTTTTTATTTGTTAGATGCTCTAAGAATTCTGAACTCTACTGCGAACAAGTGGAAAGATTTCACGCGAAGTTGTCTGGGCATTATCCTGCTATGATCAAAAGAAAAGCAGTTGTATTCCAACAAGATAATGCTCGCCTTTACTCTTACTGTCGAGCCAAAGAAAAATTTTAAGAAATTCATGGGTTCGAACTCCTGCTACACCCACCATATACCCTCTCAATAAAAGACAAAACCTGATTCGCTAATCGCAGAATCCTTAAGACCCATGCACTTTCTATCGCCTTCTGCCGAGGAGATGGTTCTTGGCCCTCTTCAGACAAAGATAAAGCCGAAATGTTTGCCCAGCACCTCAAGCAAACATTTACTCCTCACTTATATCCTTTAGACCTGTCCAATTCCATGGAGACAGGAGTTCCTGGACACGCCATTACCTTTGCCCTTGCTACTCAAGGACACATTCCGAACCTAATTATTTAAATTTTCGTCTGCCTGTGTAAAAATCACCCAGATAGGATTTAATCATTTAGTCAAATTCTCCTTAACCTTCCCAAGAAGACAATTGTATTCCTAACCAACATCTATAATTGAATATTTCGAATTATCCGCTTCCCACTCATGGAAATATTCCGACAAAATACTGTTTCCCAAACCTTGAAAACCACCTCTTAACCCTTCACTGTCATATCAGTCCCCTTTCTACACTTCCTAAGGTTTTCGAAAAAAAAAATCTGTTGATACGAATGATGCCTTCTATTGCACCCTTCAATACCCTTCCAGATCTTCAGTTGGCTTCCGACTTAATACAGCAAGTGTTTCACATCTAATACTGCATTTCCTTCTCCCTTGAGAACAATGAGTACTCCTCAGGTGCTCTTTTGGGTGTTTCTCAAGCATTCGATAGAGTCTGGCACGGTAAAGGTGCTTAACCTCAAATCCATACTCCCTAGTCACACTCACCCAGTCCTTAAGTCTCACTTATACAACCGTTCCTTTAGGATTCGGCAAGGATTAGATTACTCCAACTTCTACCAAGTGAAAGCGGGAGATCCTCAAGGTAGTGTGCTTGGACCCATCCTTTTCATCATATACACTGCTGACATCCCTGCCCATCCATGTTCCCTCTTAGATCTATTTGCAGACGACAAGGCCTACCTTCCCACCTCGATCCTAAAACTGTTTCTAAAAATCTAAAAACTACAAGTTTCTCTTGAAAATATCAAACAATGGTGAGGAAAATAAAGAATAATAATAAATGAAGCGAAATACATTCAAGTATATTTCCAATTACCGAAAAAAAAGAAAAAAAAAAAAAAAACTTTCCTAAAATTGTAAAATTTAACAATTAATGCGAGGGAATAGAATAAAAAATCCACCTGTCCCAGCCAGGACTAGAACCTGGATCTCCTGCTTTCCGGGTAGCATACTGGCCCGGAAAGCAGGAGATCCAGGTTCGAGTCCTGGCTGGGACAGATAAATTTTTTTTTCTATTCCCTCGCATTAATTGTTCAAAATTCAAGTGGGATAATAAACCACAACTAAATTAATATTTAGAAATTTTACAATGTCCCTTTACTACATTCAAATTCCGTTCGTTACCTTGGGTTCCATTTTGACGCACGAATCACATGGGGCGAAGATACTAAAATTAAAAAACAAGAAATCGATCGACGAGAAGGACTTCTATACGAACTCGTGAATAGGAACTTCAATCTTACAATAGAAAACTAAATTTAAAAAAATTATAATAGTAATAAAGCAGTATATTTAGGAGGACCACCCAAAATTTTGATTGACCAAGTTTTGATAAATCCTAAGAAGTAAGATTTTATATTATTAGCCTATTCTTTATTTATACTTTTTATTTTTATTGTCGCAAATAGGTCAGAATCAGCTATACTGTCAGCTGTGACCTTCTTGTTATTCAAGGAGACTTATGTCCCAGAATAAAATTTATTTTTCTTTCTTCTTTCTTAAAAATCTTACTTTGAAAGCATTTGAAAGAAAATTAGAGAGAAAATGAATGGCAGAGCTTTTTCACAATCGTTTTTTCCAACACATTGATTAGAAAAATGACAATACCGATTATGCGGTGGTAAGCCACAGGTCTTAAAAGTGAGAGATTTGAATATATTTAAAGAGGGGTTGGATAAATCATAGCTTTACAGCTGCCTTTATTTTTTTTTTACTTTCGTAGAACCTATTTCATAATCCATAATTACGCCATACTGTTACATAATTCTTCATAAAAGAGAATAAACTTACAAAATATTTTGCTTAACCACTCTGGCCCATAGACATGTCCTGATTTCAATTTTTTGATTTTGTACAATTAAAAAAATAATGACCATATTTTATTTTATTTCTTTCGGCCCTACGTAATGTTTCTTTTTTTCTCAAAACATGATAGAGTCACTACCCTATCATGTTTTGATATGTCGCTACATACATTCGATTATGTAATGAAGATTTTCAGTGGTAACCCTAAAAATCATCTTTACTTAAAAAATTCTGTATTTTCCTCTTTTCTGGAGGAATGATGGTTTCACTTTTTAACAATTTTGGATCTAAATAAGATTAATCCATTTTTATACAGAAGATTCAGTTTACTTACAAATGTTTAGAGCATTTGGAGAGTTAATTCTGGGCGAGTTGTAAAAGTTCACTTTGAACATTCCCAGCACGAGTTGGCCCATAATAAACTCGTCACGTTGTTCTCCGTGTCTACAATTTTGGCTTAGGGTGTTCAAATCTGCTATAAACTTCTCGAAAGTTTTACATTCCCTTTGTACACGTCGGTTAACATAGCAATTTCAAAATTTAAAACATTAATCTAAGAAACATAATCATTTTTTAACTTTTCTAAAATTAGGTCATAGTCAGGGAGTTCAGGAAGAGTTAAACGCTTCGGCTGACAGCCCGATAGAATAAATTAAAGTATTTATCTTTACTTTATTAAAGTCCCTCGACTTGATCTTCAGGGAAGATATACATATGTCTTAAACCTCTTTAAATTTAAACTTTAATAACAAGAACTCAATCGTGATTTTCTTTTCAATAAATCATTTTATTTATTTACTTTTTTTTAGTGCTTTCAACCACTTAGAGTCATAGAGGGAGGGGCTATTTACAGGTTGCCACTCCATTCTAAACATCCATGGCTCAAGCTTATTATTATAATATATAAAAGCTTGCCCAAGGAGGGATTTTGAACCCGCAGCATCAGAATTACGAGATCTGAATGAATCCCATGAGCTACCCGGCGCCTCTCAATAAAACATTTAAAGTCACACGTGTTCTGGAGATTTAACTTTTGTAACCTCTCATAATTAAAAAGAGGGGTAAGTCGATATCAATACATGTATGCATGTCCAATGCATTTTCCCCCGGAGTATTCTCATCTACTTTATTGCTTTCCGCCGAAGCTTTTCACACATTTCTCCCAATAAAGTTTCTAGATCTAATAAAAAAAAAAAAAAAAAAAAAAAAAATGTATGGTTGGTGTCATAGGATAACTGTCATAACTGTTTATAAAAATTTGCTATGTGCTAGGCATATTTGTGGTATCTTGATAGGCATATTTGCTTCTGATTTTAATGGTCTATATGTTTTTGCACTTCAGACCATTAAAATTCAATTATGATCAATTCATACCCCATTTTCTAACTCAAATGAGTCAATTTATTCTTACATTGACTGGTAGAAAATACTTTTTACCTCATGGTAGAATAAGGATTGTGAAGCACAATAAGTAACTTAATGTGAATTTAAAATCATTATTATATTTCAATATAATTCAATATATCTCACTTATACAACCGTTCCTTTAGGATTCGGCAAGGATTAGATTACTCCAACTTCTACCAAGTGAAAGCGGGAGATCCTCAAGGTAGTGTGCTTGGACCCATCCTTTTCATCATATACACTGCTGACATCCCTGCCCATCCATGTTCCCTCTTAGATCTATTTGCAGACGACAAGGCCTACCTTCCCACCTCGATCCTAAAACTGTTTCTAAAAATCTAAAAACTACAAGTTTCTCTTGAAAATATCAAACAATGGTGAGGAAAATAAAGAATAATAATAAATGAAGCGAAATACATTCAAGTATATTTCCAATTACCGAAAAAAAAGAAAAAAAAAAAAAAAACTTTCCTAAAATTGT
>KZ807273.1:74141-91145 GCA_000696205.2 Oncopeltus fasciatus | reverse complement strand
CTCTCTCATACTATCATATAGAAAGAGTCATTAATTCAGCCGATATTCTCCTCTGTTTTAATGCATTAAAAAGAGGTTCATTCCCTTGGGGTTAGTGAGCAAACTGTTCAAAGCTCTCTCATACTATCATATAGAAAGAGTCATTAATTCAGCCGATATTCTCCTCTGTTTTAATGCATTAAAAAGAGGTTCATTCCCTTGGGGTTAGTGAGCAAACTGTTCAAAGCTCTCTCATACTATCATATAGAAAGAGTCATTAATTCAGCCGATATTCTCCTCTGTTTACTGATTATATTTATAAAATCAGTCATGAAATGGTGCGTAAATTAAGAGAATTTTTCAGGAAATTTGTTATTAGTTATTTATAATACCATGGTCGAATAAAATACCATCTTCAGAACCATATGCAGAGATTTCGTTTAGTATTTTATAAATGATATATTGTGGCACTAAATCCACGGTAATATCTATGTAATATCCACATATTACATATATTATCTACTATTTTAAACATTTTAAAATCAAAAACCAAAATATCTCTATATTAGATTATGTTCAAATTATNAAATATAAAAAATAAATAAATAAATAAAATAAATAATCAAACTTAAGATTCTAAAAAACTGTAAGTGCTTATTACATGCCCTGTAAATGTAAAACTAGATGCCCTTCTTCATATATAAGAAAAGTAATACAAATATATACATTTTTTTCTGTAAGTTAGACTAAACCGGTGACAATATGTGGAGCAAACTGTTCAAAACTTTCACATCTAATCATATAGAAAGAGTCATTAATCCAGCTGGTATTCTCCTGTTTTAATGCATTAAAAAGAGGTTCATTCCCTTGGGGTTAGTGAGCAAACTGTTCAAAGCTCTCTCATACTATCATATAGAAAGAGTCATTAATTCAGCCGATATTCTCCTCTGTTTTAATGCATTAAAAAGAGGTTCATATAGAAAGAGTCATTAATTCAGCCGATATTCTCCTCTGTTTTAATGCATTAAAAAGAGGTTCATTCCCTTGGGGTTATTGAGCGAACTGTTCAAAGCTTACCACAGACTCTCAAGTACAATGGGCCACTCAACCTAGATGATAAACTTATCTGTCTCTCTCCCTATATATGTGTGTGTGCGTGCTTATAACTCCCAAGAGTTATTAAAGAGGGCTTTATACACTAAAGTGTATGTCCGTCTGTTATGAATTTTAGATTCTTAATTTTTAATGAAAAACCAAAATTTCCAATAAAAAAACTGTGTTTATGAAGTATTTATACCTGAATTTGCTTGAGAAAAAATGGGTTAAGAATAAAACCGTTATATTTTTCTGCAGTAGTGAATGATAAATATTTAATTGAATAATCCCAAGGACATTGGGTTCAAGAAACTCGAATTCAAAAATTTATTATCATGGACGTGAAAATATTTAATGAGTTTTTAAGGTATGACTTTAAGTATTCAAGTATGAAATAGAGAAGCCAGAGAACTTTCCGACAGCTCAAAAAACCAATTTTTAGTAAACTAATTTAATGTTAAACTTGTTTCCTATTGCATTTCAAATTTTTTTTTGTCAGATGTAAGGTGTCGGATGTAATTTTCCACAGCACATATTCATTAATTGCCTGGCATCATGTTAGTCACTTAACTATCAGCTCGAAAATGAAACTTCGCCGGTTCCCTTTCAACTTGAATCAAATGCAAGCCGTAACCAATTCTTTCAATCGCTCGTCCTTCGTCCTTTTGTGGACGACAACGCGCCATTGTTTCCAATACAAAGCTGCCCTGAGCTAGATCTTATTTCGAAAGACGATGTGACTGGGAACGTTTTAGTTGTCACGTTTCGGTGAGTCTTACCGTGACTGAAAGGATGAATACCTTCGGAGCCTTTGTCAGAAAGCACTCCATCCCATAAGATCCACCGCTATTTGTTCCTTAGGCTTTATCGAATTATCTTCTGTTCCCAATTTAACGGAGCTCCCAATGCTGAATTGGCACTAATATAGAGTGGTTTTAGGCTCACGTTTAACCGGCAAACAGTTGAATTTAATCTCAGTGGATGATGATTTACATCTCTGTACTACTTGTGAAAGGCAGATACCAAGAAGAATATTTTGGTCTCTCTGTATGGCAGTGTGTGTCCGAAGGAACAGACTGACCTAATAAATGTTTCTTAAAATTATTTTGCTAGACGCGCAGATCAGAAACCTGGAGCTGAGGGTTTTCTATTTTAATGTAAGATCCTTCGAAGCTCATGAGGACCAGTTATGTTTGGCGAGAACTTGTGAATGACCTAACAATTCTTGTGAGGAGGTGAATGTGATGGGAAACATGAAGCTTGGGAGACTACGTTGTACGTTCCACTTCACGAGCATGCCTCTATAAGAGTATCGCGAAAGAACCGCATGAGAGGTATGGATGTAGGGATTTCGTATCTTTGACAATTGCAGAACACCATAGTTTGCGGGTAGCCCCGGTGTATACAGTCATTAAATATGTACTTTTGAGTAAGTCGAGTACCATAGAGGTTTGTACCAAAGGAAGAACGCCTGAACTCATCCGCTTCTTAATGTAAATTAATGATGATGAAATTATAAACCAAAAGAAGTAACAGATTAAGAAAATTCATGTCAGGAATAATAGTCAATAATTTGATAAAACTTGAATGTAATATATAATTGGTATATAATTAAATTTTATTATTTTTAATTCTGAATATCCCACTCTAACTGGTTTATGTGTTCAATAAATAACAGTTACGCATTCTTACAACTAAATTACCAAAGTTTTCTTTTAAAAACCATAATAAATCATTAGTTATGATCATTAAAATATACTTCTGCAAAAACGGGATGTTAAATTTATATATCAAAACGCTTTTGCCAGAATTTCCTGAATCAGCTTGCTGCAGATGTTTTCCACTGCGAGACAGTTGAATTCAGGTGGTTGTTTTCCTTAATTTTCACATTGAACGTGTTAAACGTAAAGTTAATTATAAGATAATACAATTTAGATATTATTAAATAATTCTTGACTCATGACAAAAGTGAAATGAATGACGAATAGAAGATGTGTTGAAAATTATAACTTCAATGTTTGCAGTACTTTTACTCGGAGTAAGTTATTTGTTAGATGAAAATCATATTTATATTTTATATCAATTTAGAAACTCACTTGTTCTATAAAATTTTGGCTTATTTTATTTTTAAAACTCGTAACCTTTTTTTTTTTTACTATTTAGAAACTAATGATTGAATGATTTTAAGAATTTACTCAAATTTAATTTATCCATATCCTTGTCGTTCAATCTAAGCATATTCACATTAAATATTATCAATGTGTCAATCGATTTATACACGGAGTCGGAAGACCCGTTCCGAATATTCTTTCAAATATTTTTTAGAATCAAATGAAAACGAAAAAATTTTTCTCATTTTCCTTTTAAGAGAATTCATATTTATAATCATGGTCTTTAATTATGATAAGTAATTCGAAATTACGTTTTTAGAAAAGGCAATTAAGATTTATCTTTTAAGTTTCTTGTCATTATATTAATTTATGACTCAAATTTAGCAGGTACTGCGTACGGTCAATACACACTTACTTTTTATGTCAATTGTTTTGAAAATTTAAAAGTTCAGATGAAAGATATGTTATAAATAAGTTCCGCACGCCTGATTTTGACGTTGAGTTTTATATAATTTTTTGAAAGTAAATAATACAAATTTAGAACATTGAAATCTTCTTTTCTCGGAGAACTCAATTAAAAAAAAAAAAAAAAATGCATTATTTCCAATGAAAACTCACTCGTGGTAGTTAAGGCACCGGATACTTGAGTAAAAGCTTTCAGGTTCAACACTTAAAATTTCAAAGCAGGAAAAGTTGGTAAGAGTTTTGGCCAGGATCAGAAAAATAAACTACTCTAAAATTGTTGGGTAATTATTTTTGTAAGTCATCATCAGGGGGATAGTGATGTCTGGAGAAATCTTCGATCGAGGTTTATGGTCACATCTCAGAGTGCAGAACTGAGGTTTACTGATTTCAAGAATTTAATCAAATTTTGTTCACATCTCAGTTCTACAATCTGAGATGTGCCATAAACCTCCCTCAGACATCTCTCCAGACATTACTATCGCCCTGATGACTCCTGGCTGAAATCCTGACTAATTCCTCCAGCATAATACTCGACGGCCAACCAACCTCCAACCATGTTAATATTTACTCCAACCAGGTTTATTTATAATTGCTCTATACTCTCAAATTGTATGCCATTTGTGCAAATTTTACACATTCATTGAAATATATTTGGAAAGAATAAATATTTTTGACGTAATGAAGACTCAATTTAAGATATAAGATGTATGATATTAAAAAATTTATCTTTCAATATAAAGATATATAAATAGAAAAAGATAATTTAACTATAATTATCACATTATAATGGAATTAAAAAAAAAAAGTTGGTTTAAATGACGTACGACGTGTTTCATAAACTAAAATCGAAAGGTTATTATTTAATCCTAAATAATTCCATAAGTAGTTAATGCCCTGAGGAAGTTAAGAGCTTCACTGCAAAGGTCTTCCTTAAGGACTTAGGCTGCCATGCTTTTCAATAAGATCGATTTCGGGTAAGATTTGAAGTTAAGGTGGGGGAGATAGCCATGACCACGAAAAGAAGAACGACAGAACTAGTGGGAGAAAATATTAGAATTGCAGCATTAAGCTAAATAATAATATTATAACAAGAAAATACATTTTATTACTAATTAAATTCATTAAGTCAATGCCTAGAAGGAAATAATTCAAAATAACCTCAGAATTATTACAATTGCATAAAATACATAACGATTAAAAAAAAAATGCTAACTAAAATTATAAAGGGACAAAGTCACTTGTACGAGGGAGGCAACTCTTGACTGAATATGGGTGATATTTAAGGAAAGGGTAGTAGGCTTACGTTCAGTAAGGGGCTTCGAGACAGGAGAGAATGAACAGTGGTCGGAGTACGAAACAAAAGCCATCTTTAAGTCGTGTGTAATTAACATAAGCTTAGATCCATTATCATACTTTTTCACACCACTATTTCTTACCTGCCTTTTTTTGTTATTTTGTTTTTTACGAAAAATTCCATTTAATACCCCTACATATTCTCTCCAACAGATAAATGTCTTTCAACCTTAATGTATTTAACTCTTATTATCACATTTAAAATTTATAATTGAACATGAATCCAATGAAAGGATTCCGGAATTTCTAATAAGAAAGCGTTAAGAATAGTTGGAGATTTAGTAGCTACGAATACTAAGATTTTCGAAGTTCGTGCTCTTTTTCAGTAAACGCTTTCGTTGCATATTATATAAGTTTTATTTTGATTCGGGAATTTTCTGTAAAGTTGGTAAATGGAAAATTCGTTACATCTCTTAATTTACGGTTTGCTATTTCTGGCATTTCCCTGATCAATTGTGGTTATTGCCAGGTCTGCTCTCGAATTGCAATAAACCACAAATAGAGCGTTTGGTGGACTTTCACTTCATACAATAATTAGTTCTGAGAAAGATTTTTTTTTGTGGGGCGATTTTCTAGAGCATCGACCTCAATCAGAGCATAATCGATGATATGAGAAAGAAGAAAAGATAACTAACTGACTTCAATGGAATTTCCTGATGTTTGAAGTTTCATGTGGCACGAAATCAATAAACATGATTAAAATTTGAATTTTTTAGAAATATGTTATTCTTGTTACGTATCATGTCACTTTAAATAAAATACCAAGTTCGTATTTCTTTTATGCTGTTGTGCAATTAACATTGTGAGAGAATCTTAAGAAACTACGAACAATTTATAGACTTATAGTACTTAGACTAGGCTCTTATAAAGCTGTATAGTCTCTGGTCGCTTATCTTTTAGCTGAAATAATGTCTATAAAAATGTATATTAAATGCAAAATCATTGAATTAATGTAATTTCAGGGAAAGAACGATTAGAAGAGTTTGAAATGTCTGACTTAAATGCCATTATAACTTTAAAGATTCTTTCCATACCAAATATTGTTCATACGCATGATTACCGAATTTTACCTTTCCTGTTCATTTTATGCATTGCAAAAGGAAATGTAGAATTATTTCTTATCATTCAATTCCACCATTCAGTAAAATTCTATTGGTTTTTACACTTTTTCAAAACTTTTCTACATCTTTTGACACTAAAATTCGGAAAGAATTCTTCATTATTGCCTTTCTAATATTTTAAGCTTTCGGTCTATTCCTCAATCTTGGGGCACCGAGGTAGCCGAAGGAATTCCTTCGGGTTTTGGCGATGCGGGTTCGAGTTCCGCTCTGGGAAAGATCTAGTGGAGAAATAAAAGCCTAGGCAGTGCTTTTTAGTATGTTTAGAACACAAACCCTAATATACTTCCTTAGTAAAGTAGGAAGATAAAGTAGACAAATAGGCATACTTTTGTGATTCTACTCATAATTTTCTGTTTATTCGTGCATTTGTGAAATCTTTTTTTTTCGCTTAAATGCTTCGTCGGACTTCCTTGCGATTTCCATCTTTGGTTTCCCGTTAAGGATCCAAGAGTAGACATTTCATATTCTTATCGCGGACGTCCTGGTAAAATTGCTCATGCTGAAATCACTTGTTACTGTAATCTTCAAAAATTACTGGCAGTCTAAATGGGAGTGTATGAGTTGAACTTATAATCGTATCTTCCATTCCTGACCTTGAGGCCAACAGCATAATTGTGTTTGAAGAACCACAATTTTCTCATAAAATATTTACATTACTCCTTGAACGTTTCCAAAATAAACTGTAAATCTCACGAAAAATTAAAATTATCACTTAACTTAAACCAAAAATATCAATTTCATTGATGAAAGAAATATAGATAATTTCGGATTTAGAAAATAAAAATCCATAGCAAATAAAGAGAAATCCGATGCAGTTTTATAATTGTTCACCTGTGTAATTATCCGCAGATAATACTAGTTCTTGAATCTTGTTCTGATATCAGTAGTCTGAACGAGTGTAGTAGGCAATATTTATTTAATAAGTAAGTAAAAAAATAATGATAATGCAACAGTCAAATATTTACATGGGCGCCATAAATTATACCATAACGAATTAATGATAAATGAAAAATTTTCCCAGCGTAATGGGTGTTTAGAATACGGTGGCTACTCGTAAATCTCCCCTCCTTCCGAGACCTTTTGTGGTTGTATGGGAGTTTAAAAAAAATGTAGACGGATTGTATTGAAGGAACTTGCTTGTATCCATAATATCGTCGTTACTGTTATGTTATACTTAGGCAGAGCTAAAATAAGCCAGTAGCGCAATGCTTACCAAATGAACTAAAAGTAACATCCAAGCTTATATTGGAAATGCATTGATAGCAAAGACGAATATGATGACAGCTAACGTGGAAATCTTTCATGTAATAGCGAAAACCAGAAATCAATATATTGCATGATCGATTTCTTCACGCGTCATCGCATTTGCCTGAAACCTCAGACCTATTTACGTAAACCGTATTGGCAGATTCACCAGACGTATTGACCAGGTTTGGAGCGGTTTCGTTGATGTAACATACAAAAAAAAAAAAAAAAAAAAAAATAGTATTCTCTCAATGTCAAGAGTCTACGTAAGCTAAAACATTCTTTGCAGTACTACTCTTATAGTAAGTGATAATTAAATATATTTTATTTCTGAGGCTGTTTTCAGTATATGAATTTAATTCAATTTGCAGGGAAACAGAAGGAGGGGAGACAAAGATTATTTATTCAAAGATGATTTTAGTTGGGGTTCGGTCGAGGTAGATCCAAAAAAACACAAATTAAAAAATGTATTTTTTTAATGAAGGATTATCTGCCAACGTTTCGGCTTACATTGTAAGCCATCTTCAGGGCTGTAGAAATACAATGTCATGAGAGTACAGTAATATTTGAAATTAGTATAATAGAGAATTATAATATAATGTGATATCAAGAGTATGAAAGTAGAAAGCTATGTAAGACAATTAAAAGTTTATGAAAACAATATTGAAAAAAAAGAAACCAATTTGAAAAAAACATGCAAACAAACAACTTATTGACAAGAAAATTGAAATATCATTAAAGCAGTAATTTGCCACACCTACCTATCATGAAGATGAGAGAGGACGTCTTGTCCCTAGGTTCACATTTCCATGACTAAATATGAATTTGTTTTGAGTTATGAAGAAGAAAGAGGAGTGGGGGTAGCAGGTACAAGGCAGGCGGAAGGTGTAAATGGAAAGCGGCCTGTTACAGAGAGGGCAGTAAAAGGACAAAGGAAAAAAAGGGAAGGGTATTATTGGGAATAAGTGACTTTGGAACTGAGAAAAATGTTTTGACAGGTTTATTGAGACGGAGGGTTGTTGGTTTTTAAAATGTTAAAAATGTTAGAATAAGTTGAGGAAATTTGTTCTATGTATAGAATAATAGAATAGAATAGAATATCTGTATAGATTGTAAGTAAGGGAGCTATATGGTCATTTCTTTTTACAACAATGTAAAACTACTTAAAATTTTTAAATGGAGAGTTTTTTGACCGTAGATATTATTACTAGATGTTTTTTTGTTGGGGTTCGGTCAAGGTAGATCGAAAAAATACATTTTTAAAAATGTATATTTTTTAAATTATCTGCTAACGTTTCGGCTTACATTGTAAGCCATCTTCAGGGCTATCATGAAGGCGAGAGGGGTCATTGTGTCACTAAGTTCCCATTTTCATGACTGAGAGGTTTGGAACTTTGGGAACTTGGTGACACAACGTCCCCTCTCGCCTTCATAATAGCCCTGAAGATGGCTTATAATATAAACTGAAACGTTGACAGATCATTTCAAAATTACACATTTTTAAAATTGTGTTTTTCGGATATACCTTGACCAAACCCCAACAAAGAAACATCTAACTTAAACTTTTTAGTCCCTGGAGTTACGATTGGTTTTAGCGTAAGGGTCATTTATCTCCTCCAGAGTTAAAGAATTCCATAGCTTAGGGGTGTGACAATGTGGGGTGACATTTGATTTCTTAACTCTCTGGTGAAATAAAATTGAACAATTCATTTCAGAGTGTCAGTAATTTTATAATGCATTATATTTATAATAAAATAATAAAACCAGCGACTTACCAAATTTCGAAAATCCTGACTCTTATGAGTGCCAAGTAAGAAAAACTAATTACTGAAGATGCTTGAGACAAACACACACACACTCACACTGCGATGATCTAAACTAATGTTTTTTCTCGGAATTTCGTAGTCATCAAAGTTGATAGTAATTTAGCTTACTCATATCAATCAGAGTGATAACGAGGGGAGCTATATGGTTTAATTTTGTTAATGGTAATGAAAAGCCAACACTATCAGCTTACTTTGAATTATATAAATAATTGTATTCTATCCTGGAATTATTGGAAATTGGGATTTACTGGGAATCCTTGTAGGATAAATATTTATCTTGAAGCTTTACTTAATGGAGTCGAAATTTGGCATTTAATATGAAAATATTGATTTTGAAAAAAGCTTCTTTACCTTTTATACCTTTTAAAAAGTCAATAGAATTTGAGATTTAGCCTAAAACTCACTTTATTCACAAGTTTCTGAAAATTTCATCAAATAAGTCGGCTCACAGCTTTGAAATAATTGTTCAAATGAGCTCCCTGTTATTCAGAAACATCATAAAATCTGGAATGGGGTTTTTATATTATTCAAATTTTATAAATAAATATTTAATATCTGTAGAGGATTTCATTTAAAAACTAAGGAGAATAAAATTGTAATCTTAAGAATACAGTTATTCTTAAATTAACTACAATACCATATATTCGACTGAATAAAGATAACAATAATATAGTTCTTTAAAAACATTATTTTTTAACATAATTTCTCAAATGTATTCAAAATAGCTACTGTTTTGTAAGTAGTGTACTGGAGGTCAGAAGTCTTTCAATGGAAGTTCTCAAAGACGTTGTGAATAGGTGACGAAAATTCAAAAGGCGCCTTATATCAGGTCACAATGAGCTAATCGTTTGTGTCTCATAATGGTGACATTTTCCACCGAGATTATGGTCATAAATAATGTGCTGAAAGGCAGGCCTTCTCCTTACTCGCCCTCGTGACACACCCCTAACAGGTAATATTCAGAGAACAAGGGACTGGAAATTCTTCTACCTACTATTCCATCAGATTTATTTGATACAATTGAACTCCATCTACTAAGTATTACTTACAAATCCCTTTCTTTTAGGTATGGAAGTATAGTAAACACCATCAAATTAAGCACATGATACAACTACTGAATAGTGTGCCTAATCTTATGGGTATTTATTGTTTCTAGACCGTTTTTAGGAATTAGCCGTTTTGATGAAAGACCAAGATGGATTCAAGCTAAAACTCAAGGAGATATAATGGTTTTCACTTTGTTCGATTTGCAAAGATAATTACCATACACCTGAATTAAGTTTAGTCAATAAATCGTGGAAAACACAAACTTTTTATTATTAAACTTTTATTTATTTATTACAATCTGTTAAATTAAAACATTTTGTAATTTGATCACAATGATGTAGAAATGATATTCGATGTAAATCACATGAGGAGAGAAGGTGACCAACGACACAACTCTCAAATTATTTAAAGACTATGTCCCCAGGAGGTCAAGGGGCCATCTTCGTTTGAGTCGACGGGGAGGGATGTAGGGGTTGGAGTTGGAAGACAGGAAGGGTCTGTGGTCTGTATGGCAGTTTACTGTGAAAAAAGGTGAAGCGGGAAGAAATACGGTCTTGAACAAAAGGGATATTAAGATAGTGGTGAAGGGATGAATTGAATACGTAATAGGGTGCATTGCAGTTATTCTCAGGGTTTTGGATTGAAAGGACTGGATTCTTTGGATGTTGAAAGGCTTGGCGATACCCCAGATTTCTACTCCGTAAGTCCAGATTGGTCGTGATAAGGTTTTTTGAGCTTCAGTTTGTTTTACATCTTAAGATTGGAGTTCTTATTTATGAGTCTGTATAGAAGTCCATATCGCCGATTGAGTTCTTATCTTTTAGTATGTTCTCCCCATGTAAGTCGTGAGTCAAGATGGAACCCAAGGTAACGAACGGAATTCGAATGTGGTAAAGGAATATTGTTAAATTTCACAATTTCAGGGGAGTCTTTCTTCCGCTGTTGGAAATTAACTTGAACGCATTTTTCTTCATTGATTTTTATTCTCCATTTGCCACACTATTTTTTTATTTTTTCGAGGTCATATTGTAGGTTTTTAGAAGCAGTTTTAGGATCGAGATGGGAGGATAGGATAACTTTGTCGTCCGCAAATAGAGCTAAGAGGGTACTTGGATGGGTAGGGATGTCAGCAGTGTACAGGATAAATAGGATAGGTCCAAGCACACTACCTTGAGGAACTCTCGCTTCCACTTGGTAGAAATTGGAGTAATTTAATCCTTGCCCTAACGAAACGGTTGGATAAGTAAGACTTAAGGAAGGTAAGTGTTACTAGGAAGTATGGATTTCAGTTTAAACAGAAGACCACTGTGCCATACTCTATCAAATGTTTGGGAAACATCCAAAAAAACTCCTGGGCAGTACTTTTTGCGCTCAAGGGAAGATAAAATGTAGTCTACGACGCGAAAAACTTGCTGGACAGTAGAATGCTTACTTCCGAAGCTAAACTGATTACTTGGGAGGATATTTCAATATCAATGGAAGGTATCATTCGTTTCAACAGTATTTTTTCAAAATCCGTTGAAAAAATAGGTAGGAGACTTATAGGACGATAGGATGAGGGGTTATATGGTGGTTTTCCAGGTTTTGGAAATAACATTATGTCGGAGTATTTCCAGAGGAGTGGGAAGTGTGTAGTTCGGAGTATACAATTATAGATCTAGGTAAGGAATATAATTGCCTTCTTGGGAAGATTACGGAGAATTTGGCCGGTGATTAAATCATATCCGAGTAATTTGCGCTTAAGCAGATAAATGATTATATACTTGACCTCGGAAGGTGTTACTGCCTTGAGTGGCAAGGATATAGGTAATGGCATGTCCATGAACTTCTCAGTCTCCGCGGCATTGGATAGGTCTAAGGGATCTCAGTGACGAGTAAATGTTTGCTTAAGGTACTGGGCAAACATTTCGGCTTTGTCTTTGTCAGAAGAGGCCTAGGAACCATCTCCTCGAGGCAAGGGAGTGGAAGCTTCATGTTTCTTAAGGATTCTGTGAGTAGCAATCCAAAGGGATTTGTCTCCTGCTGATAGGGTAGACAGATAGGCATTACAGGCCTCATTTTGTTAAACACTTAATTTTTGTTTTACAAGTCTGGAAAGATGATTAAAGTCTTTGCGGTCTGAGGGGTGTCTATATTTTTTCGAACAATACTCTTGAGCGGCGTTTCTCTATTATGAGCTTTTTAAGCGAATCTGGAAATGGTTTTTGGGACTCAGAAGAGTATTTGGTAAATTTTTGTTTGAGATTAGCCATATACATGCATTGCTGAACGATTGTGGTATAGGAATGTACATGGTCATCTAGATCATCTGAAGTTCTCAGAGAAATTCCGAGGTCAAGTGGCTTTTCTATGAGAGCTCTAAACAAGGCCCAGTCGACTGGGCCATTAATGAGGGAGGGGGATAATTTCTTTGGGATGGGAATCAGGGATAACGTTAGGAGAACTGGGCTGTGGTCAGAGGAGAGCTCGTTTAAGTTCGAAGCGGAATGATGAAGAGGAGTAAGGTTTTTGCAAATGAAGAAGTCTAGGATATCAGGAAGGCAGTTCACGTCAGAGGGCCAATAAGTGGCAGAGAAAGGACTAATTGTGCTGAGGTTTTGGGATGATATCGCATTATACAGAGCACGGCCACGGAATTTGTTCGTTCTAGATCCCCATTGCAATTTTTTCGCATTATAGTCTCCACCTGCAAGGAAACTGAGACCAAGGTCTTTGAGGAAAGTGGAAGATTCTGGTGTAGTGATTTGGAGGACAATTCAGTGCTGAAAGTTTGATAGGATAAGAGGGTGTGGAAATAGACACTGATGTTGATTGAAGGGAGTCTGTGGAAGTGGAGGGTAAGTGTGATGTGTATAGGATTTCTTGATAAGAAGTGCAGTTCCATCATGAGCTCGTCCGTCAGGATGGTCTGTCCTATAAGTGTGGTATCCAGCAATTTTAGATTATTTTGTTTAGTTAGTCGTGTTTATGTCTGTAACACTACGTCTACGTTTTTGTTAACGAGTACTAGTTCGAGTTCGTCAGTGTGCGTCCAAATGCCGTTAGCATTCCACAGGAGGATAGTAAAGGAATTCTTGGATTGGGAAATCATGGTGTGGAAGTTTGTTAGGTCATTTTGGTGACCAGGTTGGTCAGTAGTGGTGAAATGAGGGAGTTAAGTTGTGAGAAGGAGGAGTGAAATAAGGTGTACAGATTTGATAAGGGCTGAGTCGGGACGTTGGGGATAGTGGATCGCTCCCTCCTGGGTGGGGGATGCGGTTGGGGTAAAATATTGCTCACATATTGGAGTTCTGAATTGGCGGTGGGAGGAGGGATGTGTGAGATGGTTGGCCGTGATATACGTGGTTGGGGCTGAGGTGGAGGCTGAGACGAGGTCTGTGGCTGGGGTTGCTGTTGCTGGTGAGGCTGGCGTCTAGTACAAGATAGAGATCTAGGCCTGGGTTGTGGGTCCGCCTGGGTGGGTTTCTCTGTTGGCTTGGATTACAGATTGATAAAAGACACCTGGCTGGACAATTCTTGATGGTGGGCGCAAGTATCGGATTGCTGGTTGCTGCAATGATATTTGTTGATTGTATACTTTTGTTTGATTTGCTTGTATACATCGCAACCCCTGTCAGCTGGCAGGATGGTTTTTGGAGCAGTAGGCGCAAGTAACAGGTTCCTCCTTTCTTTTTTGCAGTTGCTGGTGTTATACGGACCGCCACATTTTACTCACCGCGGGTTTTAATTATAGCCAGCTTTGGTATGCCCAAATTGTTGGCAATTTTGGCACTGAAATAGAAAACGCAAACTAAAAAAAAAAAAAAAAAAAAAAAACTTTCCCGAAAACAATATCAATAAGCTTCAAAATTATTTAAAATTTAGAGTTATTATTTAGAGCAATATTTTCTCAGCGCTATGACTGGACTGAGTCCTATCTGGATCTCCTCGGCTAACTCGAAGCCTTCCAAATCATGAGAAATCACATTTTCTAGTCATGATGCTAATTAACCATAAATCATAAATTGATTCGCATATGACCATTAGCGTGGAGAGTCTATCCACCTTCGTTTCAATTTTTTCCACATTCAATTATATACGTATAACTTCCATTAGGATTAACTGCTTAGTGCATTCTAATAGCAAATTATTAATTATTTGGATACAGGCAATTGTAATAAATTCATATTTTTATAACTGTGAGGAAATAAAGATGTATTAAAAATACTTTTTAACAGTAGGAAAATATAAAACAAAAACAGAAAAGCAAAAGTAGGGATAGAACTTGGACTTAGTTCTTGCTTGTTCCAAATAAAAGTTACTTAATCTTATTCCTGGTTTTCTAGGCTTTAGTGTAGCAATTAAATATTGCTTGAGCTGATGCCAAGCCTTGATTTCCTCTGACAGCAATGATTCTAAGGAGCCTTGCGACCATCAGTCCCCGCAATCTTGATTATTAGGTGACAATTCAACTAACCACCTAGATTGTCATGCAAACATCCAGAGTGTACACCTGAAGATCATTGGAGCTCTTCTTCTGCTTAGTAAGGCAACATGAGAGTGAATAAATTGTACACGCAGATACAAAGTAAACTAAGCAGAAGTAAGCAGATGAAGCATGCGACAAAGTGGAGATAGTTAAGAGAAAAATGCTTATATGATCTTCCTGGCCCGAGAATGTTCGAGAGGCAAGAGAGGGGAAGCGTTCAAAATTTATAGTTACATTTAAAAAGATCTTATTTAATATGATTTTTCTATTAAAAAAATGCTAGAAAAATCTCTCTTCATTAATTTTGTTTATCAAAAAACTCTTTACGGTTTTCCAAACTAAGATTAAATACCGAAGTTTGTTAATTTATTTTTAAAATTACGGACACAAGAGTTACTGTAGACAAAACAAATATAATATAACCACCTGGATAGCTTACTTCGCTTAAGATAAATCCCTAAGATAAATCCCAAATAAAATTCCAAAGGAATTGACAGCTAAGGCATATAAAGTTTTTTATGTAGGTGAATATTCCCGGAGACCCTTATAGGAAAAAAAAAAGTATATTAAATATAAATAATTTATATTTTATGGAAATAATTGGAAACAATTAGGGGGGGGGGGAAGGGATCATCTTTTAAGAATGGTATTCGAAAGGATTGATATAGTAACTTGTAAGCATAGGCTACAACAGCGANACAATTAGGGGGGGGGGAAGGGATCATCTTTTAAGAATGGTATTCGAAAGGATTGATATAGTAACTTGTAAGCATAGGCTACAACAGCGACTAAAGAGCTTTGTGAAAGTTTGTGAGGCGGAAAACTGAAGACAGAAAAGGGGTAAGTTAGTATAAAAATGAGAGAAGAGGGCGAGGTTTGGCCTTGAGAGAGGAGGAAGCTGGTCGACCGACTCACACTTTCCCTACCCACTCACCTCTCTCGCACTGTCACTTTCCACTGGCCTCTTCTGCAACTAAGCTGATTAGTGAGCTCTCCTGGAGAGATTTAGTGGTAGGAGGGAGGAGGGCGAGAGGGAGGACGGCGAGAGGGAGGAGAAACCCAACGCTCTTACCTTCATCCCTTTATTTCTTTGGGAGATTTTTATACTACTAAGGTATACTATTCTTAGGTTTATTATTATGCGCAGACCACCAGAAGTTAGTAGACTTTTGGTTTTTGCGATTTTCTTCAAATTTGGTTTTTGGTGTGACTCCTGGGATTTCAGTCCCAGCTACACTTCAGCTTCATGTGTCAAAATGCATTTAAGAAAATAAATGAGAGGGTTCACATTTCTGCATAGGCGGATGAAATCCATTTTTCTTTTAATCCTCTTCATTCTAATTGCCCAAATGCAAAATTTGGTGATGTTACTTTTTAATGTTGGAATACATAATAACCGGGTGATTTGGGTATTAGGTTGGTCAATTAAGGGTAAACAATTTCTACTCTTAATATATAAAACCCTAAAATATGTTTTTAATACTCTTCAACGAAAAGGGTTGAAATATAGATTTTTTTTCTAAATTACTAAAACTGAGTAAACTTACTCAATTAATAAAATGTTTATGACCTGTCCTTTTAATGAAATATGTTTTAGTATTATAATTATATTAAATAGTAAGGAGTGATTATTTCTATTATAGGTATAGTTTCGAAGCTTTTCCTCAAATACCATAAAATTTTATTTATTTATTTATATTAAAATTGAAGCTATTTTGTCATCTTTGAGACAAAATAGCTTCAATACTATGCCAATAATAATTGAAGTACACAGGAAATAAATTACATATAAAATTTACTGTTCGAAGTAATTACAGAAAACATGCTCTATACATTTTTAAGCTCGATGTAATTGTATGTTTGTTTGTGTGTGAGTATGCTTGGCCATTATTTGAAAATTTAGTTACTTAATAATCGTCAAGTTCTGAAGAAAATAAAAATGGAGAGAATATATATGTATCATATTATTTGTATTATTCCATCTATTTTATTTGTAGAAAACATGCAAACAAAATCCTTCTGATTAAGGTTACTTTTGTTTAAAAATGAAAAAGTAGGAAAAAAAAAATTAAGTATTGATATGAAAAAAATAAAAATTTATAAAATATAAGTACCATTATTGGTTTTTAAAAATAGGTATTTGAATTTTTGCTGCCATGATTTCAGGATTCAATAAAAATGCTTTCATTTCTTACTACTAACTGACTTTGGGTTCGTAGTAAAAAATATTCTCAATGTATTAAGCCCTGGAAGAGGAATTGACAAGGCACCACTACCACTCTTTTTTGTAGATG
>KZ807273.1:41755-60824 GCA_000696205.2 Oncopeltus fasciatus | reverse complement strand
CATACATATATATATATATATATATATATATATATATATATATATATATATATATAAAACACACACAAATTAGTGTGATCGGGTCCATTCTTTAGATCCTGTACACTGCCGATTTCCCGTCACATCCTAAAACACTCCTTGCAACCTTTGCGGATGTCGAAGCAATCCTTTCTTCCGATGCCGACTCACATACTGCCAGGTAAAATCTCCAACGGCATCTCATGGACATACGATGGCGATGGTGCCAGCGCTAGCGCATTAAGGTCAACGAAGGCAAATGCTGTCATGCAACGTTCACACTATGGAAGAAACAACCTGGCAAAATTTACGTTAATGATATTCCTATCCCAACTTCCGACTGTGTCAGGTATCTGGGCTTTCATCTTGACTCTTGACTAACATGGAACACGCATACAAAAGACAGGAACTAAATAAGAGATTTGGACAACTTTACAAGCTGTTAAACCGCAAGTCAACTTTAACTGTGATTAACAAACTCACCCTTTATAAGACGCTACTGAGACCTATCTGAACGTATGTAGTCGAACTGTGGGGAACTGCTAAACCCTCCAACATCCAAAGAATACAGTCTTTCCAATCCAAAATCCTCGGAATCATTGTTGATTCACCCTATTACGCCGCCTACTCCTTACTCCACAATGACTTTAAAATCCCTTTTGTAAAAGACGTTATCACAACCCGTTTTAATAAATTCCACTCTGACCTTTGCATACATCCAATCCTTTAGCCCAAACTCTATCTAGTATTACCTATCCTAATAACTCACCATTCCGCCTGAATAGGAAATGGCCCTGTGACCTCCTCATTGCTAACACTTCCTAATAATAATTAAAAAAAGAAAAACAAAAGAAAAAATTGTAAATAGTGATTTAGGAGTACTGCCATTGTGCAGCTTCTCCATCAAGCGAAGTACACGCTAATTTAATTATTTATTTAAAGTTATTTATTTATTTTTATAAAATTTGTTGTATATTTTTATATTCATTTATATTGCATTTTATTATTTTATTTTTACATATTCATTATATCTTTTGAGAGCACATAGCAAGATGCAAGCTNAAAAAAAAAATTGTTATATAAGAAGAAATAATGTTAATTCTGGTACTTTATTACAAGCTTTGTTTTGTGTTTTGTTATATTAAAATTTACTTTGATTTTTCTTTTCCAAATTGTTCAACGAATTTATTTTTTTGATACAAAGGAGATTAGACACGGGGGGATTTAGGGAATACCCAACTTGATAATTGTTAATTTTTGCTTTCTTATTAGTGTCATGAAAAAAACTTATAATACGGAAATTTAATGTTCTAATATTTATGTCTATAATAGCTTTAAAAATGCGTTTAATATGGGAGAAAATACAAATGAGCTAGGAGGGTCCACCTACCTTAGCGATCTTTTCCCTTCCTTGTCCTCTTTAGATTAAAAAAATAAATTCATATAATCTTTTTCATTGGCATGTTTAAAATAGGAATTTCGCTTAGTTTTGTGTGCGTTGGCAAACGCTGGGACTACATATGTGCGGCGTATCTGCGCCAGTTTCACGAACCAGCATCACGACCTTCTTGTGCTTTCTCCCATCAGCCTCGATCACAATCCAAACAGCTTTCCTCTGACTAAGAGATAAAGCTAGACAAAACGCGCCTTACAGTTCAGCTCTGAAATCAATTTTATTATTTATTAAAATACATTTTTATTAGTTTATACAACCACTGCTCATTTGAATACAGTTCGTAAACAACTTTAAGTTATTTCGATGCTCCTGATACTTTTTTTTATGTTAATGATTTTTTTCATGTTAAATACAAAATTATACATTCAAAAACACTTAATAAGTGTTTGCTGCTTGATTATACGTTCCTTGCCTAATATTTCTTACTTTTTTTTGTCCATTAAGGCCGATAAATTAAGTAAAAAACTAAAAAAAATATTAGGGATATATGGTTATGTGGCTTTTGGGGTTTCTGATATAGAAAAAAATCATCCTTTTAACTATATTACGATATTGCGATTATAAATTTTGATTTTCCATCAAACCTTCCTATCCCTCATAAGATTTAGGTTAAAAATTAAATTATTTAAAGGTTTTCAAAGAAACACTGAACAGTAAATAGCGAATTTGGTTTTTATATTTTAAAAATAAAACGGCCCGCACAACACTCAAAATTACATTATTAAATATCTTTCTTAATTCGTTATTTCGTTTTTTTAATGTCATAGAATAAAAATGATATAAAATGATATTATATACCTATTTTAATTTGTCGTGACGCTAATAATAACGAAGACATTAAGATTTTAAAATTTGGTCCCTATCTAAATCCCCTCACCATAGGCCAATTAACAAACTCTTCCACCGATTAAAAAAAAAAAAAAAAAAAAAACGGAAATACCGGAATACCGAATTTGGTTTTATTATAATAAAAATTGCGGAAGTTAAAGCGTGTGCAGACAAAATTTATATTGAAAGAACCATATGTATAGCTTTTCTAATGTAGGATAGGTGAGGGTCCGTTGAAATTTTTCAAAAGTCGTTTTAAGATAATAACGTAAATAGTTGTTTAAAGCTCTTTGCCGCCTGGGGTCCAAAATGCTAAAAATAGAACTGAAGATTAGAATAGTTTAGTAAACATTGGTTTAAGGGTGTAGGCTCAGCTGAAGGAATCCGTTTAGGAAATCTTCGAGTTTGAGTCCCGCATTGGGCAGGCTTTTATTGAGAAATAACATTCTTTCCAGTGACACGGGTGATTATAATAAAGTGGCAAGACCAATAAACGTTGATGCGATTCGATACATCCTATTAAATTTTGTTTATGTGGCAAAAAATATTGGTGGAACATAGTTTTAAAATCACACTAGCTTCCAGCTAACTGCTAAGTACGATTACCAAACAAAATAATTTGATGTTTCACCTTCGTCTTATACTGTCCATACCTGCTGGAAGGTAGAGGTATGAGAAACAGTCGCCTAAGACACCTATTTTTGTTTTAACCTAGCTTTGGAACATGGAGGGAAGGCCTTTATTTCTCGGGTGGGAGTTGACCCGCAGTGCCAGGATCACTTGCTTGACGTCATTTTCCTCTCGTTCGGCTTTTATTCATTTTATACAAATGAAAAAAAAAAATAAATAAAACTTTCATTTGTACCCGAAAATTGTTTGAAATGTAGTAAATACTTTATACTTCAGGTAAATAATCTAAAGGGTTATTATCACTATTACCAATGAATATAGAACTATCATATCTTCTATTATCCGTTTTCATTGGTTTCTGCAAAACATCTTCTGTTGGCGAGCGCTTTCGGACATTATCCATCCTCGTGGCTGAATACATGTGTTCACTGTCCTGTCTGTATTCAACTGTTGAGAGTTGAACACAGACAGTGACAGTGAACACATGTATTCGACCAAGAAGATGGACAATGTCCGAAAGTGCTCGCCAACAGAAGATGGTTTGCAGAAACTAATGAAGACGGATAATAGAAGGTATGATAGTACTTTATACTTCTATTAAAATACGTCAAGCTAATATATGGTTGAAGAAAACTGAGGTGAATAGAAGTAGATATTAAGGCGTTGTGGTGGTCGAAGTGAGGATGAGAAGAAACCTTCTTTCAAAAACGAAGATAAATTCGAGTGGCGAGAGGTCTGGTGAAGGTCGAGAAGGACTTTCACTGGCTGGAGGTGTGTCGAGCCCCTGGAGAGTTCGTCCTGCAAGCTTCATCCTGGAGTTCATCCCCTCCAGTCTACTCCAGTAAGGGTCGTGATACTCCAAACCTCATTTTTTTTTTGTCATTTTTCAATCACTAACAAACTCTTACAACTATTAGAAGAGGCTAGCTGAAATACTAAATATGGAATATTTTTCTAAAAAGAGAGAAGCTCTTACAATCTGATTTTCTTTACTATTTTGATTAATATTCACTTTTTTTGTGTATGTTTGATGAAACATAAATTGGACGAGCATTAAAATTTAATAATATCATGATTTTATTTATTTTTAAATACTCATAACAATCTTGCGATGTGGGTTTCAGTCTCGCCCTGGATAACCTCTTACTGAGTAATAATTGACTGCATAGCGCCATTTATTTTAAGTCTTACACTTTAAAAAATTGAGAGTAACATTTTATCCGGAAAACTCTTTTTGAAAATTCGAGTATGTGTGATCGATTTTCTGGATGAAATTTTAGAAGCTTAGAATGAGTATCCTAAATTCAATCGTGTATATATACATATATATATATAATAGAAACTGAGTTTTGTTTTTGATTGTAGCGTAAAATTAAAACAATAAAAATTGATAGAATTATTCATAACTCCTCTCCAAGAACCTTTTTAAGATAAAATTGCCACGTTACTGTATCATTGAGCAAACTCAGTTAAAGATGTAATACTTATTTAAAAATTGACATTTCCTATATTTTCTTGATATATCGGCTAAATATATTTCGTCAGATAAACTAGAGAAACAACATTTCGGAACTGTTATACATTTATTGGCGTAAA
The DNA here is from genome assembly GCA_000696205.2 of Oncopeltus fasciatus. Lineage (NCBI taxonomy): Eukaryota > Metazoa > Arthropoda > Insecta > Hemiptera > Lygaeidae > Oncopeltus > Oncopeltus fasciatus. Next base: position 56,296 of record KZ807273.1, on the reverse strand, counting down.
GCTTTTTGACAGTTTTTTTTTTCCTTTCTCGCCTCCGCATTTTTTTTTTTCAAGGGGGCCGGGGGAAAGCTCCCCCTCCCCTATTTTTGCTTACTAAAAGAGCATAATCCGCGGGAAAACGCAACAGTAACGTCAACAACCAAGTGTAAGTTATTGGAACTGTCTGTATTCCTCACTTCCTCATTGGCTTTAATATAAAATTGAATTTGACTATTGTTGTTTATCTGGTTTTATGATTTTCATCATGAGGATGAACTTGCGAAAGCCGGAACACAACATTACGCAACTTTGATTTTCTCAGTTACAGGAAATTAATTTATTTTGATTCATGAATTAATATCTGTTTCTAAAGAAAAGAAGCAGTTTCGTCTTGAAACTTTTTGCACACTTGAGTTTTTTTTTGTTTTTTTTTTTAAATTCTGAGATCTACACGATTCAACAGGTGTTTCGTGTTGTAGATTGCATATCTTCCTATTTCGAGAACAGTACTGAGTTGGTGCCTTCCTCAAAGTGTCGCAAGCGTTTGACGAAGTCTGGCATCGTGGACTACTGTTAAAATTAAAATCCATCCTCCCAAGCAATCTAAACCATCCAACATCCAAAGAATACTGTCTTTTCAATCCAAAATCCTAAGAATCATAGTTAATGCACCCTATTACGTCGCAAACTCGTTACTCTACAATGACCTTAAAATTCCTTCAGTTAAAGACGTCATTACAACCCGTTTTAATAAATTCCACTCTGAACATTCCATACATCCCAATCCTTTAGCCCAAACTCTATCCAGTATAACCAATCTTGACAATCCATCATATCGCCTGAATAGGAAATTGGTTCGAGACCTTCTTATTTCCAATACTTCATAAAAATAATATTAAGAGAACAACAAAAAAAAAACAAAAAAACCTGTGCATTGTAAATAGATATGTAGGAGTTCTGCCATTGGGCAGCTTCTCCATCAAGAGAAAAATTCATAATATTATTCAAAGAAGTGAATTACTGAAAATAAATTTTGAACAAAAAGTTGTTGACTCAAAGACTGGATTGTAGAGCTGGAATCAAACTGACAACTAATAGCGGTTGTTCTCACAGTGGTGAGAGGTTTTCCTGGTTTATGAGTTGTTATAGAGTCGCTAAATGGGAATTCAATCAAAATACGCACCCTCACCTCGAACTAAACTGATTTCCAGATAGGCACGACGGTGGATAAGTTTTAGAAATCTTATGTTGCTGCCAGATAGTCGAATTGATCTTGAATGTGTTTAAATACTAAAAATAGCGTTTACATTTTTGAAAATATGCAATACGTTGATTATAGTTAGGTTTCGGCCAGAATATAAAGAAATCAACTAAATTATTTAATTCGCTAGTGTTTTGTTCATAAAAACCACTTTATCGGGTAACAACGTAAGACGAAACGGTGACGAGCAGAGGACACCATGTGTACAATATAGGGAATTTTGTGAAAAACGTGTAAGATTTAATTTGGGGGGAGTAGTAAAATTAAAAAATACATTAACGAATAAAAATACATATGAACTGAGAAGTATTTAAATTTAATGTTCCCATCTTACAAGGTAAACCCTCGGCTTATCATCAGCCCCTACAGCTCATATCACTAATAGGAATCGCTTAATTCTTGCGTAACTAACTGCATTTTTCTTCCCCAAGATATATTGATCTACTTCAGATGCGTACACATATCGTCGTGATATATTCCATGAATATAACTATTGTACTTATCAAAGCAACTAGAATGCTTAGGAAACGCATAGTTTCTGAGTAGCGGAATTTAGTTAAGTTTCCTACTTGTATTCTTCGAAGAAGAGAATCCTAAAAGATGCGTACACATATCGTCGTGATATATTCCATGAATATAACTATTGTACTTATCAAAGCAACTAGAATGCTTAGGAAACGCTTGGTTTCTGAGTAGCGGAATTTAGTTAAGTTTCCTACTTGTATTCTTCTAAGAAAAGAATCCTAAAAGATGCGTACACATATCGTCGTGATATATTCCATGAATATAACTATTATACTTACCAAAGCAACCAGAATGCTTAGGAAACGAATAGTTTCTGAGTAGCGGAATTTAGTTAAGTTTTCTACTTGTATTCTTCTAAGAAGAGAATCCTAAAAGATGCGTACACATATCGTCGTGATATATTCCATGAATATAACTATTGTACTTACAAAAGCAACTAGAATGCTTAGGAAACGCATAGTTTCTGAGTGGCGGAATTTAGTTAAGTTTCCTACTTATATTCTTCGAAAAAGAGAATCCTAAAAAAATGCGTACACATATCGTCGTGATATATTCCATGAATATAACTAATATACTTACCAAAGCAACTAGTATGCTTAGGAAACGAATAGTTTCTGAGTAGCGGAATTTAGTTAACTTTCCTACTTGTATTCTTTTAAGAAGAGAATCCTAAAAGATGCGTACACATATCGTCGTGATATATTCCATGAATATAACTAATATACTTACCAAGGCAACTAGAATGCTTAGGAAAGAATAGTTTCTGAGTAGCGGAATTTAGTTAAGTTTTCTACTTGTATTCTTCTAAGAAGAGAATCCTAAAAGATGCGTACACATATCGTCGTGATATATTCCATGAATATAACTATTGTACTTACAAAAGCAACTAGAATGCTTAGGAAACGCATAGTTTCTGAGTGGCGGAATTTAGTTAAGTTTCCTACTTGTATTCTTCGAAGAAGAGAATCCTAAAAGATGCGTACACATATCGTCGTGATATATTCCATGAATATATTTATTGTACTTACCAAAGGAACTAGAATGCTCAGGAAACGCTTGGTTTCTGAGTAGCTTTTATTTTTATTCTCTTATTAGAGTCCTACATGTAGCGTACGCATTTCATCGTAACACGTGTTATAAGTGTAACTATTGTATTTGCCAATACGTGTTTGTCTAAAGTTTAAGATTTCTTATCATCATGTATTTTTATTACCTATAATGTTTACTTATATATTACTATTATTTTATTATACGAGAGGAAGAACGAAGGACATAAAAACATGTTTTTTAAAATTTGTTTTGCAAAGTAATTATATTTTGTTTTCCAGCACATAAATATTTTAATAATTTTACCACATCATATCTCGATGTGAGTACCTTTAGTACAGTATGTAGAAAAATGAACAGTGTTGTGAAACGTGTTTCACAACTTTTTATCAAACAGTCATAAAAATATATTTTTTTTTTTTTTTTTTCAAATTTCAGGAATTAATTTAGGTATGCATATTTTGACAGTATTTTNGTATATTTATTTATTTTAGTTTTGATTTTTGATTTAGTATCATGAAGGATATACAATTAAGGTGTTATTGTAACCATATACCTTATAACCATATTGTATAGTTAGATGAAGGAAATAATTTTTATGACTGAAGAGTGCTCAATTGGGGCAAAATGTCTTTGAGAAAGTTAATTAATCAGAATCATGGTGTGTTGAGACTATTGGTCACCTTGATAACCTTAAGTAACACTAAGTGGAGAGAATATTTTATTTGGTTGTGGTTATTTATCCCACGTAAATTTTAAACAATTAATGAGAAGGAATAGAATAATAAAAAAAATCTATCTGTCCCAGCCAGGAATCGAACCTGGATCTCCTGCTATCCGGTCCTTGTAGCATAACTGGTAAATGCACCGGCCCGGATAGCAGAAGATCCAGGTTCGATTCCTGGCTGGGACAGATAGATTTTTTTATTCTATTCCCTCTCATTAATTGACTAAATGGAGAGTTTTTGAGTCATGAAAATTTGAACCAGTTTGCATGACGTCCCCTCTCGCCTTTATGAATAGCCCTGAAGATGGCTTACATAAGCCAAAACGTCGGCAGATAATAAAAAATAAACATTTTTAAAATTGTATTTTTTGGAACAACAAAAACATCTACTTACCTAGATTTAATTTAAACTTTAAGAAACTGAGAATTTAAGATACATTCAAAAATGTCTGAATAATGTCTCAGAAGACTTGCAATGACTATATTCACGATATATTCAAGATAAATGAAAATAATAGTATTAATGAAATGAATAACAGAATTGTGATCGTATAGGAAATGCCATATGCAGTTGCGCCGAAGTGTATACGTGTAGCGTGCACGTGTAGTGCATAGCTTTTCCAGGACTTGAATAAGCTTGATTGTTGCAGCTTTTACTTGAAGGCTGTGTGAGCAGCACTTACTTGATAAACAGGAAAATGTCATCAAATTTAAGAGCTCTGCCTTTCTCTAGCAAGTTGCCCAAGGAAGGGGTAATTTCCTCTCAGTGAGTCTTTTGGAAAGTGAAATTAGGTCTTCTTATCGGATGAAATGGAAGGATTTCCTCTTTTCTTAATTAGTTTTTTTAATTGAGAGATAAGTGTGTAAATCATATGAACGATATCTATTAAAAAGTCAAAACAAACTACTGATCTTACCATAAGATCAAAAATGTTGTTGTTAACAAGAAATGCAAAGGGTGCCAGAAAGGTCACTTGCTGAGGGTTCGAGTACCGGCTGAGGTAGTAAGATTGTTTTCTTGATTCCTTTGCATTTTTTGTTTAAAATTTAACGTGGGATTACATACCACAACTAATATCATTATTTAGTTGTTATCTTTTTTAACTCAGTAATGAATGATAGAATTAGAGTACTATTTCAGTTTATCCCCTAATCCGTTATGCACTTTCAAATAATAATACAAGTAAATAAGAGTATAAGGTATATAAGAAAAATAATAGAGGAATGATGGAGTAAATTCCATGTAAAAATATAAAACGAATACTGATAAGAATAAAAATAACATTGAGTTCCGAAAAACAAAACTATAATTATATATACGATATAATACGATTATATATAAGATATATTAAAAAATGTGTAGTATATTACGTTATTATTTTTTTTTTAAACTTTATTATTTCTTACTTTCTACATGTTTTGTATATAGTAATGTGCTGGTTAATAATCACAGTATAAATTAATTTAAAAAAATTGATAATTAAATAAATAATAAAAAATATATATATACACATATAAAAAAATGCAGAATAATAAGAAAGAACTTAGCGTGTACTTCACTTGATGGAGAAGCTGCCCAATGGCAGAACTCCTTAATCTCTATTTACAATACAAAGGTTGTTTTTTTTTTTGTTTGTTTTTTGTTTTTTTCTCTTCATATTATTTTTTTTTTATGAAGTGTTGGCAATGAGAAGGTCGCGGGGCCATTTCCTATTCAGGCGACGTGGTGGATTATAAGGATGGGTAATACTGGATAGAGTTTGGGCTAAAGGATTGGGATGCATGGAAAGGCCAGAGTGGAATTTATTAAAACGGGTTGTAATGATGTCCTTAACTAAAGGGATTTTGAGGTCATTGTGGTGTAAGGAGTTTGCGACGTAATAGGGTGCGTCAACTATGATTCTTAGGATTTTGGATTGAAAGGACTGTATTCTTTGGATGTTGGATGGTTTAGCAGTTCCCCACAGTTCAACTCCATACGTCCAGATAGGTCTCAGTAACGTCTTATAAATGGTAAGTTTGTTGGTCACAGATAAGATTGACTTGCGGCTTAGTAGCTTGTAAAGTTGTCTAGGAGTGTGTTAGGATGAGACGGGATATCGGCAGTGTATAGGATGTAAAGGATGGTGCCAAGCACACTACCTTGTGGAACTCCCGCTTCCACTTGGTAATAGTCGGTGTAATCTAATCCTTGCCGGACCTCGAAGAATCAACCGGGTGCTTGGGAGAATGGATTTTAATTTGAACAGTAGTCCGCGATGCAACACCCTGTCAAATGCTTGTGACACATCGAGGAAGGCACCAACGCAGTACTGCTTATTCTCGAGAGAGGAAGATATGCAATCTACAACACGAAACACCTGTTGGATCGTGGAGTGTTGGGCTCGGAAACCAAACTGGGGTCTTGGAAGTATTTGGTGAGCGTCTAGAATTGGTATTAGTCTTTTAAGAAGAATCTTCTCAAAGACCTTTGAAAAAAGAGGAAGCAGGCTTATTGGGCGATAGGAAGAAGGATTACTTGGGGGTTTTCCAGGCTTTGGAAAGAGGATAACAGTAGATAATTTCCACAGGAGAGGAAAGTATGTGGTTCGGATATTACATTATGGCTTCAGATACGTTTAACATTTACAAGCCGACTAATCCAGGGTCTTGTCTAAATTATCTATTCTGTATAAGACATCAGTATAACTTACTAGTATGTATCTTAATGCTGTGCTGTTATTAAATTTTACTGCGTTATTTTATATGAGTTGTAATTATTTACATTCATGTCAATTTAATATTTTTATCATTAATTTACAAAATTCGGTTACTAACTGTTCATAGTTTTTATTAACATGTTATAGNTTCTGGCTCTCGGTGCGATTCAAATGAATAAAATTTATTCATTTAACATCAATTTAAAAAAAGTTATGCTGTGATTGTATAGTCCCTTTAAGAAGTTCTGTTTCAACTATTTTGGCTCTGGGAACTGTACATTAAACACTTTCAACTTAATTTATTCATAACAGAAAATAAATATTACTAATTAATAATAAAGCAATGATTCGTTAATTAAAAATTATTAATTAAAGTGATTAATTAGAACCTAGCTATGTAGCTATTTACTGAATCAGTACTTCTGCCTTGAAAGCGTGGACTTAACAGTCTTTAAGTACACGGTTTAGCTTAAAGTGAGAAAGTTGCTGTCCGAAACTGCATCTGCAGGAAAACTGCACGACTAAGGATAAATATATAAGCTCTCTGCTTTCGTAAATGTAACATTGCTTCATTTTCAAGTTCCTGGCGCAAAATGAACTTCAAAAATAAATGGAAATGAGAAAAACACGACAAACCAGTTTACATTTGCATATGTGGTCCACGCTGAAAAAAAATAAATAAAAAAATGTTTTCTGAACGATTGAAATAAATATTTCATCATTACGACGAAGAATTATGGTTGAAATGTCAAGAATCGCAAATTTTTTTTACACTGAGTTAATTACTGACAAAATCTGACGTTACTTCATAGTGAAATGTGAAAAGACTAGACGCCTAAGAATTTAATATTACGTCACAATAAAATTAGATTTTGAGAGTGAAAGCCAAAATGAATTAAGCCTGTGCCTTGGCCCCCTTTCTTTTTGTCCAGTCACACACTCCCACGCAAGAGTAATCTCAATAATGACAGGTCAACTTCAAAGTCATTCTATACCTTTCTCAAAGTGATCTTTCACATTGAGGACCTGTTTTGTTAACCTGATTACTTTAGCAATATCAGGAGTTAAAGCCAGCTACTGGACTGTGGTCGCACTCCCTTTGAAAGAGATCTCGGCACAGAGACATTATGGTCATGTTTACGAGGTAGTTCAGATACGAGTCAAACTATCCGGAAAGTTACCGCCAGTTTGCGGATTAATATTCTATCACGAATAAATATAAATAATCGAAAATTGTAAAATCTTAAAATTTAAATAATAGTCGGAAAATTAAAACCATTTCCCTCAGCTGTAAGAATGATTTTTTTAAGTAGTATACTGAAGAAGTAGTGTAGCAGTTGATCAGTGCATACCTCTACATATCACTCTCTCTTTCACCCCTTTATTAACCGTGTTGCAGACCTCATGCTGTCATATACATAAAAAAAATACTTTTATACACAGAGAGTACAATCAGGACATCAGCGACAAACCCACTCCCCTCTCCGATAGCTGAGTGCCGCAGGATGAGTTAGCAAGCTCCTGTTACCTATACCAGACAGCAGGCCTGGTAACTCAGGGGGAACTGCGTATGGCTGTTAGTTTTGAACCTCGGTTTGAGGCTCGCCTGTGCATTTTTTTCTATAATTAATATTATGACATGTGTGGACCTGGGTAACTATTATCTCCAGGTTATAGTCAGTGGAGAAAGTAAAGGAAAATGCAGAGGAGCACCCATGACTTCTATTAGGCGGAGTTGCATTCCATTCGAGGGGCTACAAAATGAGTTGGCCTGCACGCCTCAGCACCTCTCAGGTAATTTTTACAAAACAGGTCAACCAAGAAAAAAATGAAACCAGAACCCGTTTCTGCCTCTTCAAAATATAACAGGAGGGAAGATTGATGATGAAACACCCCCCCCCCCTACATATAGCCCGATCAATCCCCATCTTTGTTAGAAACATACAGAATTTCAGTTTAATGTGCTACCAACTCGACGAGCGCAATACGTTAGTTCGTAGAACTACACCAACATCATGTCTGATAGCCCTGCCATCTATAGATATGAGTTTGCTAGGCGATAAACGTCAACGTTAGTACGCCTTAAGCCATCTATAGAAGGAGGCAAATGCGCTGTACCACACATACCAGCTCAAGGAAAAGCGTACAGTCAGAGTTGTTATACGTAACCTCCATCACTCTTCCTGACGACATCAAAGAGGAGCTTACTGATCTTGGCTTTCAGGTCAATCAATACTTTTCAATCAATGTTATTTTAAGCAAGTTTTTAACAAGCATACACCAGTAAAGAGCCCACTATCAATATTCTTAGTAGACCTCGAGCCCACATTAAACGTGGAAGAGATATACAACATCATTTCACTTTGCCATTGAAAAAAAAAAAAACTAGTTAAGAAGCCCTATCCTCACAGAGACATTGTCAAGTGCCATAAATGTAAACAGTACGGCCACACAAAGAGTTACTGTGAGTGCGGAGCCCGATGTGTCACGTGTGAAGGTGCACACCTCATAGTGAACTGCCAGAAGTCCTATAACACTCCTGCCATTTGTGATATTTATAAAAAAAATTCGCCCGGCCAATTACAAAGGTTGCTAGGTCAACAAAGACGGCAGCGGGTTTAGCCAACCCTTTCACAAAGCGCCTTCATTTTGAAGACCTCCACCTCTACCAGAAAAGCGGAGATAAAATCCCAGGATTATCATATTCCCGGATGACCCAGTCAACACAACAGCTGAATCGAAGACTAGAGTGACCAACTATATCTCATTTCTTGTTCTTCCCCCACCACCAGTATATAGTGACCTCCTCTCTCTTTTTAAAAACCTCTTGACAACTATGTCATTCATATGACTTCTTCTCTTACGTAAAAATTAATCTCTTCTCTACGATTTCCTTTTATATCCTTTTTGGAACGCTAACAGCATTCAAATATTTACAAATTAATTGAAACTGACTCATATTTAGAAGACAATGAATTAGACGTATTTTTACTTAATGAAACAACTAACAAGAATAAGAAGCTCAAGATAACAGATAACCCTCTCATTAATTGTTTAAATCCTAAAGTCCCCATTTTCCTTTGGCGGATATTATAATGCAATGCACCAGCAGTGGGGCTAAAGAACTACCAACTCCCATGGCCGTGCTCTCTTTGATGCTGTTTCCTCTCGCAATCTCTCCACTCTAAGTCCGTCCTCTTCTACCTACTGGTCCACTAATGTAAACGCCTCCCCGGAATCCTGGAATTCCTCATATGTAAAATTCTTATTCCTTTCTATCACTCCATAGAAACTTCAGATGATTTTTAATCTGACCACAGCTCTGTGGTCCTCCTCACCATGTATCTCACGCCTATCTCTAGCCAATTGCCACCAGCCCTAATAAATGGTCCCGTTGACTGGCCATTGTATAGAACTCTGCAAAAAATGTCCATGATCTCGGAATCTCCCCTAAGACCTCAGAAGTGTCAGAGTTTCAAGCCTCATTTACTCGCTTCATTACAAATTCATTCAAACCCATCCCTGATTCTATTAAAAATTTCATACTGGTGAAACATAAAGCTTGAGCCAAGTTACAGAAATGTAGGAATTCCTCAGATCGTAGGAAGTTTAACTTACTATCCCATGTCGTAAAACAAAAACTAGGTGTTTTACAAAATAAGGCTTTTAATGCTTACTTGTCAATTCTCTCAGCAACGGAAAAATCCCTTTGGACTGCCACTCGCAGAATTTTGAAATATCATGTGCCAGCCGCCCCCTTGCGTTGAGGTGATGGTTCCTGGACCTCTTTCGACCGATAAAAGGCCCAAATGTCTACTCAGAACTTCTAGCCAACAATCACTCCTCATTAAAATTCTGATCATTTGCCCAAAAGGTTCAGGAATCACTGGACACACAATTACCAATGTTCTTGTCGGTTAATACTTCTGAGGTCAAGTATATTATTGATCATCTGCCTAAGCGCAAAGCACCCGGTTATGACTTTATCACTGAGCTTATACTTCGTAATCTCCTTCCAAATGCAGTTTTTTTTCTTGACCTACCTCTATAGTTTTATGCAAATACGCACTTTCCACTCCTCTCGAAATTTTCTGAAATTATCCTGTTCCCCAAACCCGGCAAACCTGTTGAATGAATGAATCACTACCGCCCAAACTGCCTCCTTCCCTTACTATCCACAGTATTCGAGAAAATGCTTTTAAAAGGAATGATGCCTACCATAAATCTCTTAAATATCTTCCCGAACCATCAGTTTGGTTTTCGATCTCAACATTTTACTGTCCAACAGGTGATTGTGGTGCATTATTTGACATGGCTCAACTTTCTGATCGAGTATGTTATAATGGTTTATTGTGTTTGCTCAAGCGCATATTCCCAAGCACTAAATATTTAATCCTTAAATCCTCCCTTTCCATCCGTTTCTTAACGGCACGAAAAGGATATGATTACTCCGGCTACTTACCTATGAAAGCGGGCGTTCCACAGGGCAGTGTGCTCGGACCCATCCTTTTCATCTTGTACTCTGCGGACATCCCAATATCCTCCTGGCCCCCTTAGCTGATGACAAAGCGATCCTCTCTTCTTATCCTGATTCCAAAACAGCTTCCAGTATTTTACAAAACCACCTTGATATAATTCAGCAGTGGTACCGTAAGTGGAAATTAAAAATGTCACTTATAAAGTTCATAACAAAGCGATGTTGTAATTTTCTCTATAACCAGATGACTTACAGTATCATTGAACCAAACAAAAAAAAAAAAAAAAAAAAAAAAAAAAAAAGCAAAGTTTTGCCTATTGTATTCAGAAAGAAATGAAAGTTGATTGAAGGGTTACGTACATTTCTCAAAAAAATCGCTTCGGATATCATAGACATCTCGATCAGAGACACAGATTGTTCAGGAAGTACGAAAACTTTTCTTAGCTTCTGCAGCTCGCGTTAGGATGTCAGCAATGCAGCATTACCTGTGAAAGGAGTCCCGTCCAAATGAAGTAAAGAGGTCAGACAGAGGCACAAGAAAAGCCGAGGGGTATCTGTTCCTGATGTTTTAAATAGGATGTTTAGAATAGGATCCTATGTTTTGAAGAGGATGGAACCCTGCAGATTGCCCCTTTCTCCATAAACCTGGGCGATTGAATTGTAGATTTAAAAAAGTATAAACATCATAAGTATCTCAATTAAATGGTTAGCTGACCTTGGCCTTTTACTATCTACCAACTTGCCACATTGTATCATCCAATATCACCTACTACCAAAGTATCAAATTTTGTCCTAGTGTGTTGAAGGTGTTGAATTGAAATAACTTCAGGACTATTTTTTAGCTGAAGTTTAAATTTTAAGGTGAAGTATATTTCACTTGAAAGATCTTTACTGGATCATGAATGGTAAATAAGCAGGGCAGTGATGGTTCATGTCAAGAAAAGTATAAGAAATTGCTGAAAAATACTAATCCTCTAATTAAAACTCTCGGATATAATTGAGCCCTTAATATTTAATGGTAGAAATTTCGCCCAATTCAAAAAACTCAGATGATTTTTTCCTAATTTGTGTCTACCTTTTCGACATGAAAATTTAAACCATTGCAGTTGATCTTCTCAAAAAGTGAATGAAAACCAAACGCTAACTTAATCATCCATGCATATGCCCCTTGCCTACAATATTGATTAAATAAACAAACTGGTTAAACATTTTCAAGTATATTTCTTACAATCAACCCCCTGTTAAACCTGCAACGAGAAAATTTACGACATGTTCAGGTATTTGATTACTCGATCCACAGTACAAACACTGTACCGCAAAGTAGTACAATACAATTATACAATTTTGAATTTTATGAAATGCTTTATCATTACTTTATCTCAAACCTCTTGCTAATAACTACTAACCACATCATTATTTTTTTAATTATAAAAAACAAGTTTTTACAATAAACGAAATATACGTTTATTATTTGTGTTATAGTTCTTTAACGTTCAATTCTTGAATACGAAACTTATACAATACTTAGAATAAAAATAAAATAGCATTATATTTGTTCTTGCAGCAAGGAACAATACGGACAGACAATGGAGTGAGGAATTTTTCTTTCACTTTTAATAACAGCTGTTTTAAGCGCCAACAGGCTCTGGCGCAACTCCACATTGAAGAAAGGCAAGGCTTAAATTAATCTACACGCCTCAGTTCAATATTACATAACAATAAAATTAGATTTTGAGAGTGAAAGTGCAAAAAAAAAAAACCTTAGTTAGGATACTTATTGAGAGACACAATTTAGTAAAAAAGAAAAAAAAAAGTTCACTGGAATTCGTCTATAAAATTTTAAATAAAACAGTCCAATATTAATAAATTTCATATGTGAAACCAAACGGGTAATTTGCATTCCTGACTGATCTGTTCATGGTTATGTCAACATCCATTTATTTGCAGAACTCGATTAAATTAACAAAAATCTCACACAAAATCTCGCATTTACCAGTTATGCTACCAGGACAATTAGCATAACTGGTAAATGCACCGGCTCGGATAGCAGGAGATCCAGGTTCGATTCCTGGCTGGGACAGATAGATTTTTTATTATATTCCCTCTCATTAATTGTTTGTACAAAAGGAGAGTTTTTGACCGTAAAGATATTGGTAGATATTTTTTGGGGGGTTCGGTCAAAGTTGATTCAAAACATACTATTTAAAAAATGTGTATTTTTTATTACTACGTTTCGGCTTACATTGTAAGCCATCTTCAGTCTTATCATGAAGGCGAGAGGGCACGTCATGCCACCTGAATTAAATTTTCATGATTGGGTTTTCAGTTTGGATCAACCTTGACCGAACCCCAACAACTATTTTCTACCAATAATCTTTACGTTCAAAAACTCTCCTTTTGTACAAACAATTAATGCGAGAGAATAGAATAAAAAATCTATCTGTCCCAGCCAGGAATCGAACCTGGATCTCCTGCTATCTGAGCCAGTGCATTTACCAGTTATGCTAATTGTCCTGGTAGCATAACTGGTAAATGCACCGGCCCGGATAGCAGGAGATCCAGGTTCGTTTCCTGGCTGGGACAGATAGATTTTTTTTATTATTCTATTCCTTCTCATTAATTGTTTAAAATTTACGTGGTATAAAATACCACAACCAAATAAAATATTTATAACTCTCCTCTTGTGTATTTTTTAATATCTGCCGACGTTTCGCCTTCATTGTAAGCCATCTTCAGGGCTATCATGAAGGCTAGAGGGGATCAAATGTTCATAACCAACTGTGACCAAGTGTCATGATCCCGGTGGCAAGAAATCCCTTCACGTCTTTATGACAGCCCTGAAGATGGTGAATAAAAATACACATTTTTTAAAAATTGTATTTTTTTAAATCAATCTTGACCGACCTCCAACAAAAATTCTCTACCATTAAACATTTTTTAATTCAATGAAAGAAGAAAATTTGNTATATATATATATGTATATATAATTGTATGCAATTCTTGAATTTAACTGTCCAGGATATCTAATGAATTGGTGTTTTTTCCTTAAACGAAATTAACTAATGTTCTTGATGGAAATCTGTTGAAACGATATAATGACAAAACTCTTCCCAATAGATTCGGCAGGGGTTAATGCAATTCTAATTATTCTCAATAATAAACCGAATTTCAAAAGTGTTATTGACATTTTCGTAATCTAAGTTATCTCATAACCGCTTGATGGTTAGTAATAAATACCTATAATAATAAAAAGACAATTGTAATTTCATTTCATTGAGTAATTTTGTTATTGCTACCATAATTTTAATATTTAGGTCAAGGCTATTATTAAATTAAAATTGATCATGGAANTAAAATTATATCATCAAAAATTGTGGTCAGCAACATCATCAATATCTGAAAATCTAATTAATGATAACAAACTCAATTAATCTGAATTTATAAATATTATTTTAGTTGTGGTGTATCATCCCTCGTAAATTTTAAAAAATTAATGCCAGGGAATAGAATAAAAAATCTATCTGTCCTAGCCAGGACTCGAACCTGGATCTCCTGCTTTCTGGGCCGGTATGCTATCCATTGCACCACCGGGACGAGCTAGATAACTTAATATTGTTATCTTATTATTGAGCTAGATACTACTAGATGAGTATCATAGTACTCGAAACGCAGCTGTATAATGTAAAAAAATAGTTAAAATCCATTGGATGATTAGAAGCTCAAAATGTTTTTTTATATTTTTTATAAAAGAAAAGTTGAAATAATTAATGAGTGAAAAATGAGTTTTTTTTAAAAACACAATACCATTATATATATATATATATAT
>KZ807272.1:507083-517962 GCA_000696205.2 Oncopeltus fasciatus | reverse complement strand
TATTTATCGTGAATTTTTTTTTGTTTTTGTTCACAGTTTATTTAGTCCTCTTTCTTTAGACAATAGTAATATTTCTTTCGATTATGTGAGAAAAAAAAGTATGGATTTTGACGAATCCCAATCTGTATTTATTATGAGTTGAGTTTTGTTTGTTGGGATTCGGTCATGGTTTATAAAACAAAAACAAAAAAAAAAGAACTATTTAAAAAAAATGTATTTTTTATTATCTGCTGACGTTTCGGCTTATTGTGTAAGCCATCTTCAGAGCTACCATGAAGGCGAGAGGGGACTTCTTGCCACCTGGATCAAATGTTCATGACTGGTTGATTCAGGAGGCACGATGTCCAGAGTGGCCTTCATGATAGCACTGAAGATGCCTTACAATGTAAGACGAAACATCGGCAGATTACAAAAAATACATCAAATCAATTTGTATTTATTATGGTTTGCGTCAGGGCGGGTTACTATTAGATCAGTTCAAGGAATCTGAAATATATTTTAAAAAATCTTTTTAAAAAATACTAAAACCTTATTAAAAATTTATATAGGTAACTATATGAACTAGTGCTTTACATGAAATATTCTTTAAAATTAACGAATATTCCAACTTTTCACTATATTTCAATTCTATGTAGATTACATTATTATTTAAATTATATTGTTTATAAAAAATACTTCTGGTTGTTGATATGCTGTCCATTTTAACTTTATTTTAACGACGTTCAAGCAAAATGACTGTTATAGCTTGATAAGCTTGGTATCGTTTGGTTTTACATTAATAGAATATCCATTACGCAACTATTATTACGTAACAGATTAGGTTATCATTATAAAAACAGCTGTAATTTTCCCCTTGCCATTGTTATTGTGACGGAAGATTTTATTAAATCATGCGAGAATTTATTTTTTAGTTCTTTAAATTCTAATTAACATTAAATTAAATAATATCATGTTCATTTCGTTTCGTTAAGTGATATTTTTCTAAAAATAATTAATTGATAATAAACGTTTATGGTTATTGGGCTAATTGCTGGAAACATTTTTGACACATATTTTTTCTTTTCCAACACTTGTTCAATTTTCACTCGCGCGCACATTTATTCGTCCCACGCTTTTATATCTGACGTCCCATGAAATATAAAAAAAGTTTCTTTGGAAAATTAACTTTATCGGAATTTTTCTGTTTGTCAAAAACTATTGATGAACAAATGATCTAATAAGTAGTGTGAAGTAATTAGTAGTTTGTAAAATTCTTATATGATCATATCGTTGAAGGTTATTCACATGAGATTTTTATCTTCCGTTTATTTAGGTAGGTAGTGTATTTTTTTTTATTTGCCCATAAATGATACCTGCGGTTCTAATAGATTTTTAGTCAAATGTATATTAACCATTCCGGAGCTAAGAATAACCAATATTTGTTAGAAAAGAGAAGAAAAAAAAAATGCAGATGTTAGTCAGAATTATAATTGGAAAATGTAGTGAATGCATCGTATTACATCTGATAATAACATTCGAATAATGAATAATATATTTAAACCAAACTTCCTCTATTACTTCTGAACCTATAAATAAATACATCTAAGATAGTCAGGAATACGATGTTGTTAGTTGAAGAATTAAAAACTAATTTGAAACAAAAGAAAAGCCTGAAACTCAGGTCAAACGTTGGCTAAAATAAAAACTTTTTTGGTTACAAATTAGTTTTTAATTCCTCAACAACCAAGACCGAATTCCTGACAATCCTCTCCACATAAAACTTGACAACAATTTACCTCCAAACATCTAAGATATATTTCTTCTTTAATAATTTATGAAATACAGCATTAAAAATGATCATACTGCTTATTCAATTAAAAAGTTTCCCAAGGAGAAGATTTAGGGTGAACATAGATAAGAGTAAATATTTAACTTGAGATGTTTAATGACGGGAAGGGAAGATCATCGAAGCTGGGTCAAGACTGGGAAGCGCTCAGCTATCTTATTTATATTCAAAAATACCGTCCTTAATTACAATACAAATATATATTTTTTTTAATAAAATAATTTCATACAATAAAGAGGTTAGAAAGTTGTTTATTACATATATTATATAATTTGTCATAACAAATAATAACGAAAATATCCTTCCTCTTACTACCTTCACCTCTCACCCGATTTCAACCAAAATTTTATTTGCAATAAAAAGCAAAAAATATCTAATCTATTTTCTATTTTTAGAAAATAAAAGACACCGCCGAAAACTATTATTTTATTTTTTAAATCTCTTTTTTCGAATTGGTCCTCCTCAAAATCTCCCCATCATATTTTAGCCATTAACGAACTCATCCAATGTTCAGCAAAAATAAGCTTATATATCAAGTTTGACCTTTTATTTTAAAAATTATTTTCGCTTCATTGTGTTCATACTCACCCACACACATATGTATATACATATAATATATTTGTTTATTTTTAACAATTTTGAATTTGTCCTACTTATAGCTTCTCCAATGCAGGCTCATTGAAGACCTGTTGAAATTTTCCATAAGTCACATGGTAACCATACTTACTAATCATTTTCTAACTTTCTAAGTTTATAATGAGTGTGAGCAGTGATGAAATTTGAGCTGGATGTAACATATCTGAGTTTGTTTGTACTAGGAATGTTGGTAGTTATCTGGATAATCACCACCCTTCGTTTTGGATAATATTTTAAATGTCGAGAATCAATAACTGAACGTTTTTAATAGCTGTGTAAGCATTGGTGGCTTTAGAGGTCAAGTGCACTTAAAACCACCACAGTTTCAACACTACTGACTTATGTTCTGATGATCTGGGTCTCCGATCCCGATAGTTCTCAGTTAATAAAAAGTTATGGAATGGGTATTTTATATTTATGTAATAAGATATAGATCTTATGCTCAGCTATTATACGATTGTACTATAATATAACGCATTAATTATAAGTAGGTCAGATAGTATATTTTAACAGTTAGTAGAGAATGTGTTGGGGTACTGTCAAGGTTGTAAGGACATCAACGTATAATATTTATATTTAACAAATTATCGCAAATCCTCACATCTAAAATTGATAATAAATAAACAATCTTGATTGAACCAAAAAAAAAAAATTCTCTACTAATGATCTCCACTGTCGAAAACTCTCCATTTGTATGTTCAAAAGGAGAGTTTGTTGACCGTAGATATTATTCTAAGATGATTTTAGTTGGGGTTCGGTCGAGGAGTCTCCATTTGTATATTTCAATTTCAGTGTGATCATAACATCATTTGTGCATTGCTAATGTCTAAATTTAGTGTTGTCTTTCCCAACTGTTGTTATGTGAGGTGCATGTTTTATGTTTAATAAAGACACGCACAAAAAACGATAATATATTTTCAAGTGATGCTTCTACGTACCTTGCTGTTTTTCCAGTTTTATATTATCCATTAATATTACTTAACTTATCTGTCTAATTTTCACTGTTCCACGTAAGATATTTAATCCTTATCGTCTGGCTTATCCTTGATATTTTATTACGCTAGTAAATAAGTTTCTGGGCATTTCAGTCAGTATTACAAACTTATCGTAAGCTTTTGATGGCATTGAAATTGAGTACGTAATGCATTATCTAGCTATAAAACAACATTCCGATCTATATTGCTGAAATTATTGAAACCTTTACTTTTGAGCATCATCTTCCATTTACACAATTTCACATGCAGCAAATATGTTACATTTAGCTACAGTTTACTTACTATTAACATTTATCTTAAGTAGCAATTTTTCAATATTTGCTATGATATGATAACTTGTTCGATGGAATAATAAAAGTTGGGAATAGGTAGTATGTAGGTTTTATTTATAATTGCAGGCATATAACCATAGTTAATTGTGCAAAACACAATAAAAGAGGGTAGATTTTCTCATGTATTTATTAAATAAGTGATATTTTAATCTTATATTTGATGAGTTAAAAATAACTCAGATTTATTTATAGATTTATATTCCTGAAGATATGAGATTTGGTTTTGATATATTTATTCATTATTCGATTATATTATATAAATATTAATTAATTATATGAACATATTAATTCTTAATATTATCTAAATATTATTTATTTCTTACAGGGAGACAATTTAAATTTCTTTATGTTTACAATTTTAAGTGGAATCCAACAAATTCTGTATTTTTCATATTTTAAAAACATTTTCTCTAAGTTTCTTGATTCTAAACCTCTGCTTTAGTTCACTAATAGTTTAGAGAGAGTCTGATTGTTTAAGTGACGCAGATAAAATAGAATTAGGTTGCCACATTATTTAGTTTTTTTATGCCCATTTTCCGAAATGTGTTCCCTTTCTTATCCACTATCTTACGTTTTTTGAACAGAGTAAATATGAGAGTGTTATCGATAAATGGAAACATATTCCTGGAATGTGGGACCACACAATTACTTAGCGGTGATATTTCTCCCTGCTATACTGTTCGATTTCACTGTTGTGGCACTGTTGTGTCCTCACACAGGGGCAATATTCATTGTCCCCACGAGACAAGAAGATCATAGTAAGAGTGTGGACTAGAGGGGAAGATTCTGCTAGTATCACCCCATTTTCCACCCTTTGCTGACAAGAGGGTGTGTATTGCAGCCGATGCCGCAGCAGCTGCTCGTCCCGCTCTCGCCCGGCCCAGAGGTCTTCCTCCGGAGGGTGGACCGCTCGGACGCAGATCTCGAGAGCTTCATGGGCGGCTTGGCGTCCGTCGAGAACTCGTGGATCGACGCAAGGGACCTTTCTCACAGGTAGGGGCCACTCAGCAAGTGGGGCGCCTGGCTTCCAAGTCTGCATCCGCCAGCAACACGCTTTTCGGGGTCTTTAATGACTAACTGTATCCGATGGACTCCTCTCTATGGGCGCATCCTGGGGTATAAATGCCATGTGTTCGACCTGCATCGCGTCATTACTACTCTAACATAGTATTATTGGAGAATGTCTAAAGAAATGTCCTATATTTCATTTGCTCTCAGATGGATAATTATTAATACTATTTTAATTTCTGCAAGTGAAGCATGTTGAATCTGCTGCATTTTTTTGGAAAATGGAATGAGTTAGAACTATACATTCCGTTGAAAACTAGTTCTTGTTATTGACTTGTTGCATAGATTCTAATGATTTTCTGCTGAAAAAATTCAATCAAAATTTAATAAGTTGGAAAAATAACCAATTACAATAATTTTTGTTAGCATGGATTTATTCATAGATAAAATTAACAATTTATAAATTACCTTAATACTGATAAACTAAACTAACAGTGTTTCTTCTTATTCCCAAACAGAATTATAACAAGTCTGAAAAATAGAGTGCATTGGTTCACAATAATCTATAATTATCTAATCTATAATCATTTTATCTACTGGGCACTTTTTGAACAAATTTGATGGAAATTATCAGTAATTTATTTTAGAACAGACTAATTTAGCCATTGGGTGCATGTTGTCTTTTAATTTTTATTTGCATCCAGGACTATTAACCAATTAATAAGAATTTTTTTTAGCGAAATGTAATTTACAGTAACAAATTTGCATTATCTTTAAACAAATTATACCTATTAAACTAATTTCTAAGTGTAATATGTGTTGCCTTTCTCTCACAGATAAATAAGAGAACAATATTCACAATATAGTAATTAGTAGCAGTAGAAGTGGATTAATTATTAATGGACTCTTTAAGTAAGTATAGTTACTTGAATAAGCTCAATCAATTGCATGACTGAACTTATTTGTCTCCTTGGCCAATGAGGTAGTACGCCTTATAAGCGCTTCGTACGCTTATAAAATAATGAGTTAGGACAGAGAAAAGAGTTACAGTGTACCGACTGCCACAAGCATAGGGGCTAGCCTCTGCAACTTGCCAGATCGTATTCCTCGTGTGTTGGACAAGGACTACGTTTCAGCAGTTTGCTCACTGGGTTGCTAGTGGGGTGTAGTTGCTTAGGCTTGGAAGTAGCTGGTAGGGTTCCAGCGGCTAGTCGAGGGATCACTGCGTGCTGTCTTGACTCTCACTAATGGTGTCAACATATACGGTTGCTACTTTCGAAAATTTCTCTTAGATTTCCTAAGAGAAGTACATATCGTACAATGAAGAAGCTAAAAATATGGGCCGTTCAAAATTATATGTGTATAAAAGGTTAGATGACTTCCTTAATGGGTAAATCAAATGAGGATGAATGAGGGTTTGTAAAGTTGTAACGGGAAGACCAAATTACAATTTTTTTTTTTTGCATTTTTGTTTATTTTAGAAGAAAATTTTAGGATATGAAGCGTAATTTTTTGGATAATTATTCTATATCACTTTTTCAAAAATAATGTACAGGGAAGAAAATATTTAGGAATGAATTTATTTTCTTAAATGGGGAGGGCTCATTAATAAAAAACTAAATGAAAACACATTTTTTTAAATTTTGAGTAGAGCCATTAGAAATTTAATCAATATTTCTTGTGTAAACCAATCAAAAATTTTCATTTTGACATTGAAGATTATCGTATTTACAATTTCACAATTGTTTTTAACATAATATTTTGGATTAAATAATCAAAAGTTGTGTAAACGCTTATCTATACTGAGTCGATCAATCCTAATTTTATGAAATGATGAGCGTAAATAATTCCCGATTTATTTTATGCTGAATTGAAAGTGTTTACAAATTTGTTTTACATTAAATATATATCACTTAGATAAATGTAATGTTTAGTAGATATTTCTATGCCTTCTAAAAGTGTCTTATTCCACGAGCCTTATAAAAATAAGTTCATCTCTTATTTTTAGCAAATTCCGAAGATAAGTTTTCATTGGAGATTTATTTTTCTCTTTTTTTTTTCTTTTCGATCTTGCCTACTTGGCGCGAGAAATAAGTAGTCCAGTTGGTTTGACTAGACTCGGGCTGCATGCAGGCAGAGATGGTCGTAACCGTGGAGATTTATTTTTAAATACTTGAGCCTCGTTCTATTTATAAATAATTCACGAATAGTTTTATTTAGTACTCTTAATAAATGCCAAGGGTGTTTCCTTCCAGACTAATGGTTTGGCATTTCATATGCAGGTGGCGCTCAACGTTTACATTTAGTGCAGGTTAAAATTGTACTTGTTTTTCTATTTTAGCTTGCTTAGGTTAATTGATTATATCTATAGTACGGTGCAGTAATTCAATACTATTAAATATCGTAATTTATAAACGTGTCATTCTGATATCTTCAAACTATCTAATAGTTCTATGATTTTAGAATCCAAGAGAAAGGGATATACAGACGAAATGAATTTTCAATAAAGTTTTTAACCAAAGCATATAACCTATCCTCTATTATAGTAAATGCTTATTGCAATAGAAATAACTTTCTAATTTAAACCTATGTTATTTGTAACGTCGGCGTAATTTTGTTTCATTTATGGCGAGATTGAAATTTTCATTTATGGATTTTTAGGTCTATCTGTAGAAACTTTCTCATTTGGCGCTCAAGAGAGGTTAACAAAAGGAATGTGATTTTTCTCAGAGCTTGATTTCAATCCTTCAGCTGATATAACCACGTCTTTCTTCATTCCTTTAAATTTTATTTCCAATGAATGTTCAAAAATTTCAACGGATCTGCGCCAGTCCTACATTGGAGAAGCTGAAAATATGGCCCGTTTAAAAATAAATGAGACAATTTAAGCTCTACCGTTTGAAGTTTTCAAATAATGAAACCCAATTCGGCATTCAATCTTCTTTTTTGAGGATTGAAAAAGAGCGGGGGTGTTTTGAGGAAGGCAATAATGGTAATTCTTTTAATTATATCTTCGTTACCATTAGCGAAAAAACACATAATTAAAAGATATTTAAGAAAGTAATTTCTATTGTGAGACTGGCCTTCTTGCTTTTACAGTATAGAAATCTATATTTAGGTTTTCCAAGTCAATTGATTGAATTCATTTATTGTTGAAATCAGATTAGATTAAAAAAAAAAGAGTGTTTAGAGGGAGACTAAAGTTTATAAATCTAATATCTATTATACCCACACACACACACACACACATATATATATATTTATTTATTTGTAATTCTGATATTTGGGTTGCGAAAAACGCCTAATGAGGAAGACATTTACAAATATAACTAAACTACGATGGGTCTTTTCCTTCCCGTCCAGTCCAGGGCAAAGCTTAATGGTCATACCTTTTAGGCTTTTTGTTTTCTCGGGTTTGTGAGTTAAATTTTTATTAATAAAAAGCAAGTTTTTGGATTTCATTCATCTTTAACGAAACGGGAAATCTGCCTAGGTAACACAGCATCTATGGGACGACTTTCTTATTTACAAAATTTCAAGGACATCAATTGATTTTCTTTTTCGGTATGTTATTTATTTCTATTATAACATTTCTGCTTCTCAAAGGTGATGGCTTTCAGATCTTACATTGAAGTTATATTTTATGTTCAACGAAATCAAGTTGGGGAAATGTTTAACATTGCTTTTGGGAAGTCATTTCAAAAACCTCTTATATTATATCAATAGAATGGGTTTTTAATTAATAATTGCTTTTTTTTTTTCATTTCTTTTTTTTTTTTCCTTTGGTCATCAACGCCAGGGAGAAAGATGCGGGAAGATAGTTTCAAGAAGAAGAATTTCTTAGCAATAGGTCATGGTGAGGTATAATGAATTGTTAATGCGAATAGTTATTATGTGGATGGACATTGTAATTTCTTTGTGCTTGGAAAGTATGAAATTTTTAAGAAGGAAAAAATTAAGAGAGATTGGAAAAGAAGTATACTGAAAATGCATCTAGATAAGATTTCATAGCCTGCTCTCTTTCAGAAAGTTCATTACAGAGTCGACTTTATCGTCATCTAATAGAATTTCGTCTAGTCCATTTAAGTTATATTTTTTCCTTGTTTCTTTATATTTTAGGCACTCTTTAGATATATGTTTGATGGTAAGAAGTTGTCCACAGACCTCACAAATGGATGGGTTATCCTTTGCCATTATTTAGCCATGAGTAAGTCTTGTGTGTCCTATTCTTAGTCTGGCTAATACTACTTCTCTCTTACACGTCAGTTGACGTGGAACTGGACCATACCCTCGGAAGTAGATTTTATCTCGCGTAACCTTTCTCTGGTTGACCGTCTTATATTTTCCCACTTATTAAGTGCTAATTTTTTGACTAGCGCTTTTACATCATTCAAGGTGACTTTTGATTACATCTCACCATCTTTTACCGCTTTCTTCGCTAGTACCATACGTTCGCATTTTCGTTGGCT
This sequence comes from Oncopeltus fasciatus, assembly GCA_000696205.2. Classification (NCBI taxonomy): domain Eukaryota; kingdom Metazoa; phylum Arthropoda; class Insecta; order Hemiptera; family Lygaeidae; genus Oncopeltus; species Oncopeltus fasciatus. The sequence continues at coordinate 508,697 of KZ807272.1, read as the reverse complement.
GAAATTCCGCGATGACTAGGTATCCATTTAAGTTTCACTTAGTTAATTATTGCTTTATATGTGTAGAATGTGATTTGCCAATCAACTTTTAGAATGGATGGCTAAATTAGCCCATAAAGAAAACTTCGATGGATTAGGTGGTATAGGGCTAAAGATATAACAAGACTATATTTATGTTTAAAGAAGGAGACATAAATAAGTGTTTTTTTTTTCTTTTTCTATTGACTCATCACTTACGAGAAGAAAAAAAAGAAGTGAGCTGATATTGCCAGATTGCTGAAAGACAATTTTTTTTTTTTTAATGTGTCGTATTTCCACCAACGCAAGGCGCTTTATTTTTTATTTTAGTTAGTTACCCTGTCCCTTGATGTCTGATTAAGCACACTTCCCCTACTTTCAGTCACTCTCCGAATCGAACAAGCTGCTATCGTGGACTGGTATCACCGTTCTCGGAATTCTACGTGGCCTGGAATCGACTCGAACTCACTTAATTCACCCCTTCGTGATCGAAGCATGGTAGTGAGTTCGTGTTGATGCAACCCATACTGCGACTCATTATCTAATGCACTTCCTCCCTTTATTAATGCAATTAATTCTTTCGTGAGACGAAACATTTAATTTCATTTAATATTATAAAGAAATTGTTCATTCATAGAAAATAATTAAAACGTCATCCCGGATTCTTTATCACGAAGAAGTGAATTAAGATAATTTTATTTGATCTTGAACTATTATTATATATTAATTTTAACCCGTTTAAAAAACCACATTTGTTATTTAAGCTTTTTCTATAGTTTAGTGTAGGTATACCTACGCCTCCCATTTCAAGAGGAATATACCAGCGATCTTCCACCTTACGAAAAAGAGGCTATAAATTATAAAAATAATTTTTAGAAAAAATAAAATGTTCAAAAATTTCAACGGATCTGCGCCAGTCCTACATTGGAGAAGCTGAAAATATGGCCCGTTTAAAAATAAATGAGACAATTTAAGCTCTACCGTTTGAAGTTTTCAAATAATGAAACCCAATTCGGCATTCAATCTTCTTTTTTGAGGATTGAAAAAGAGCGGGGGTGTTTTGAGGAAGGCAATAATGGTAATTCTTTTAATTATATCTTCGTTACCATTAGCGAAAAAACACATAATTAAAAGATATTTAAGAAAGTAATTTCTATTGTGAGACTGGCCTTCTTGCTTTTACAGTATAGNATTAGAGAAAAAAAAATTAGAAAATAACATATTTAGTTTAACTATCGGTTATAGTAAGTAGGTTTATATTTCAATTTTTAAAATTTTCATATGACTAATCATATCATAATAAAAGGAAAAAGTTTCGTGTTAAAAAAAAAAAGAAAGAAAAGCCGCCAACAGGAGTTGTGCAATCTAACTTTTCCCATGTACACTAATGATAACTAATATTAATTTAAATAAATATGATGTAGAAATGTATTTATAAATTTTATGTACAAGCTGTAGAGAGCAATACATGGTGAGGAAGAGCAGGGAAACACCCATCGTAGTTATATTTGTAAGTGTCTTCCACGTTTGGCGTTTTTCGCAACCCAAATATCAGAATTATATATATATATATATATACATATATATATATATATA
>KZ807272.1:496526-506946 GCA_000696205.2 Oncopeltus fasciatus | reverse complement strand
TATACAGTATTATAAACAGTACGTTGCTGTAAGAAAATTAGAGGAGGCAGATTTTATTTGGTTATTGACGTAATATATTTTTATTTTTCTTCCAAAAACGCCTTTGAGGACCGTACACCTATACAGGAATTCAGAGATACACTCAGCATGCAAAATTTGTCATTTATGAACAAAATTATTGGCAAGTAAAATAGAGAGACAAAAATGTTAATCACTCTCGTAGCAAAATAGTAATTATTAATCTAAGATGATTTTAGTTGGGGTTCGGTCAAGGTAGATCCAAAAAAAAAACAAATTTAAAAAATGTATTTTTAATAAAGGATTATCTGCCAACATTTCGACTTACATTGCGAGCCATCTTCAGGGCTATCAGGAAGATGAGAGAGGACGTCCTGTCCCTAAGTTCACATTTCCATGACTGGAAAGTAATTATTAATCAATCCCGTGATTAGAAATGGTATGAACGGTTTAGAATTTCCATCCAAATTCAAGATAAATCAAAATCCCAAGTTAGCCATCTAAATCACTGAAACGAAAATTAACAAAACTTGTGTGAGCAATTAACCTAAGCAAGCTAAAATAGAAAAACAAGCACAAATTTAACCTGCACTAAATGTAAACGTTGAGCGCCACCTGCATATGAAATGCCAAACCATTAGTCTGGAAGGAAATATCCTTGGCATTTATTAAGAGTACTAAATAAAACTATTCGTGAATTATTTATAAATAGAACGTTGAGCCTCGTTCTCGTGTTTAAAAATAAACTGAATATTATAATCCACGGTTACAACCATTTCTTCAACCAAAGCAGTAGGTATCTTTTTTGGATATAGGCAGCCAAACCACTAACTGTGACTGCTACTTAGAACAGTTAACAGTTACCCTGTCATTCCACCCTAGTATATTGTCCCCTACCTTTTAAGGGAGAAAACACAGAAGCAGAAATTCATGGGAGGGAAAGAGACACCTGAAAAAAAAAAAAAAAAATTGGGTGCTTTGTGTATCTCACAAGGGATAAATAAATTGTTCTATTGTCTCACTTTGGAACTGTAAAATGTTCCAAATCTTTCAAAATAGCAGCCCCAATGGTATGTTAGCAAATTCAAGGGAATCGACATCTGAGATAGGTTTACATGTGAGCATCAAGCAGATTTTACATTACCGTAACATTGATCAGTAATCTCAGTTACGATAAGCTGCACTCAAGTAATTGTTTAAATTATTAATTTATTTTTTAAATTTTAGCCGTAGGAATTGTCATAGTTCTTTAAAGCATTTTCTTTAAGTAGATATACTCCTTACTCTTTGTATTATTGTTCTTTTCATTGTTAGGGTTTTGATATATCCCCCTGTTAGATTTTTGTAGAAGAGCCAAGTTTGTGATTGAGAATTTATTTTTATCTCGTTTGTTTATTTCCTTCTTCTACGTATTGTACGTGAATTAGTATTCGCGCACACGATCGTCCTTGTGTTTGCACGTCTAAAATCTCGAAGTTCATTGAATTCATTTAAAAACTATTATATCTTTGAAGCAAATGCCATTTAAGATATTTCCCCTGAACAAAGACATTAATTTATTTTTATACAGATAAATTTACTATTTCATTAAGGAAGGAAGCCAGAAACTCACTATGCTAGTTTGAGATTCATGGTGATGCTCATTGAAGGTCGCCTCCATCAAAAATACGTTTGTATTATCTATCTTTAGATTGGACCATGCTGTATGGATCGCGATGCAGACAATCGCCTGCCTTACTATTTCTTCTTGGATGCCTATCGCACTTTGTAGCACGCTCAAATCAGGGACAAATAAATTTATTATAAATGGGTTAATTTGACCTTTTCCAATATGTAGTGTAGGAAAAAAGTAGGCTTCATTAAACCAGGTCATATTGAATTTCAGAGCCTTCTAAATCTAAATTTGTAAAAGCTCTGTCTAAATTTTCCTCTTTTTTTGTGTTCACTACGCTCATTCTTCCTCCTGCTCTTATTTATTACATATATACCTCACGGTCGCAAGTGTTTCGTTTTCTTCGAGTGTGTGTGTGTGTGTGTAAGTTTATGGTAAGTTTTAGTTGTAAAATTTAATTGTATAACTTTTATCTTTTATAACATTCTAACGAAAAAATTTTGTTAAAGATAAGCTTTTTCGATTATTGTATATTATAATTATTTATTTGCCTTGCGCTTTCTCCAATCTTCCTTCCGGACTAATCTAGGGCTAGGTGCAGTGGTTACAATTTTTTCGTTCTCTGTTCTTTTCGACTTTTAAATTTCGTCATTTACTCTTGTTTATAACTATCTTTAATGAAATATGGGAAATCTGATCAGATTACCCAGCTGAGTCGCGTCGGTCTTTATTTTATTAAATACTTTGACGGTTATGACTACACGGAAAATGATTGACCTTCTGATTCTCCAGGACAGCAACTTGGATTTTCTTCATCTGAAAATTCCAAGTATTGTTTAGAAATACTTACCAGTGATAATAGTAATAAATCCAGTGTAATGTGATATTGAAGTCAGGCGATAACATACTATGAGACGAGAAAGAGAATTTATAAAAAATTTGTAATTATTTCTGCTTAGTTAAAACTTCTTGTGTTGGTCTAATCTAAAGTCTATAAAATATTTTGAGGCCAATCTCAATTTGATCGCTTCAGAAAGATAGTTTTTCTCTCCTCCCCCCCCCCCCCATTGTATAATTACTTCGGCTCATGGAGAGAGAAACTATATATAGATTGCTACATTATTCGAAACAACCATGGCACTGTGTGGGCTTTATTATTTGATTGAAAAAACCTGCCTAGAGCAGGCCCGATTAACTTTCTCCTAAGAAACAGAGTAATTCATCTAAAATGGTTATTTTAATGATTATTATCATTACATTATGTATTAATGTCATTACTTGATTGGAAATTATTATTATTGCTGCACTATGCATTATTTATCGTTCCCCTTCGATCTTGAGGACGTTTGACTTCATGAGGTCCCTGATTGTAGCTGATCTCCCCCACACAACATACTTCCATGATGCCGTTTGATCCACTCATGCCAACAAGTTAAAGGTCTCTAAGAGTGAGTGGCGTTCGGTGTGCCGACAGTTGCAGGGCAATTCTCCAGTCGCAAGTTTGGCCAGCGAAGTGTCTCATGAATGCTTTGTTATCAAGTCTTTTTGGCCTACCTTGGAGCTGGGGTGTATTCCATCCCCCGGCAACTTGAGACTCAAATTGAAATGGGGTCGTGTTGCATGGGCGGCGACCCTCTTCGCGGCTGTAATATTAAAATAATGTTAATGAATCTCCCTCTCTGAATGGCAGCCTTGTACTCTTTATTTAGCATTGGCTTTGCGAGTTTCATTCCTTTTAAGCGCACATCTAGATTTCCATACCCAACCGGTTAGAGTCTCCCCTGTTTATTTTGTTTTTTGTAAGAATACCAACGTTTTATATACAGTTGTCTATCTGAACTTAATACTTATGTAATTAGCATACACTGTGTACTTGTGGAAAGTTGGTGCATTATCAAGAGCATTTCGATTGTTATAAGTTACTAGAATTGGAGACACACTTTTGTATTTCATGTTTTTATATGGATAATTTTTAATTGATTTTACTTGTTTTTGATTAATTTATGTTAATTTCTTTATGAGTTTGCTTGTATTAGTCATCCAGTGTTAAATTAATGAATGATGCACCCAAATTCCTTCTTGAACTTCTGGATATTGATAAAACAGTGAACATAATGTTAAATAAATAAAATAGTTCTGTTTATGAAAATTATCTCAATACATTATTATATATTGAAGTATCCTAAGAACTTCCGAATTTGCATAAGTAACTTTTAAAATAGTAAATGTTTTTAGAAGTGACAGTCAGGAAACTTGCCTGCCACATCTTAATAATTATTCAAGTTTGAAATCGAAGTATATTTATGTGGATTGCTTCTACGCCATTTGGCTCGGATTCTGCAGTTTTAATAGATTTCTCAAAAATTCTTAAAATGCAGGATTAAAATTGGAGAGAAGGGGGGTGGGGTGAAGAGGGTGAGGTGATAAGTAAGACTAAATTGAAAAATCTATTAATATCTCCCTATCTGATATTTACAGAAATATTTCATTTTCTAATATATTTCTTTAATAAAAAGGCGTAACCTGTTTCAAAATGTATAAATTTTGATATGAAAGAAAAATATTTAATAGATTGCTTCTCTTTAAGACTTATTTATTTATTTATTTTTTTTTTTTTTTTTTTTGCTGTGTTAGCCTCCCTTGCAACCACTTAGGGTCATTGGAGGGAGGGGCTATCTACAGGTTGCCACCCCATTTTAAACACCCATGGCTCAAGGACAATCTTCTATATTATAAATAAAAGATTGACCTGGGCGGGATTTGAACCCGCGGCGTCAGGATTGCGAGACCCGTACGGATCCCCTGAGCTATCCCGTCGCCCCAAGACTTATTTATAAAAGCCATTAGTTTTGAATCGATATTAATGAGAAATATTCAGCAAAGTTTCCCTGAGAGCTGTGATTTATCTCTTCAGAAACTTTGATTGAAAAAAAAACATATTCTGCTCCTTTTACGATATTTCACAAATTCTTATCAAAATTATTAAACAGTAAATTTCATTATTTTATTATACACATCTTAGGTTCAGGTGTTTATCAAGTGTTTCATTAAAACAAACGGTAAGCAAATATTTGAAATACAATCTGTTAGTAAATATTTTCTCCTTCAACTCAATTTTATCTCTTCGGTATATTAAAAAAAAATTCATTACTTGAAGTTAGGATAAAATGAGACATTTTTAATGTAACTAAAGCGTTCTTACTTTATTATACGTCAAATCATAATTTTGTAACGGATAACTAATTCAAATTTAATTTTGGCTGAATGGTCATTTATCCACACACAAATAAAATAGAAATTAGGGTTACAAAATAATATCTCACTTTGTATATATGTTTTCCTCTAATCGCTGAGCACTTTCAGAATCAGTGATTTCTTCTTCGTAGATCAGTCAGATGACTTGTATAAGATTATAGTGAGTGCACCTAGAGCTGCAAGAGCACTCACTAAAAGGTGACTGAGCTCCGAAGATGGAATCGTTGATTCTGAAAGTCTCAGCAAGTAAATGATATAATGTTTGAAGAATAAGTTTTATTTGATAACCCTTAGTTCATCAGCTTCGCTACCAGTGCAAATAAAAGAAATCAAACATTTATTTTTGAGGCCAATAGAATTCTGTTTATTTGTATTGTTTGAGATTGTTATTAAAATCATAAAACATCAGCAACAATGTAAATTAAAGGAATTTAAGCATACAATGTACGCTTAAAGGAATTTAAGCATACACAAATGTATGTTCATGTGGATAGTCCTGGTCATTTAGTGTATTTTTTTCGATAATATATTATTAGTAATTTAAATGATATATACTTATTTTTATTTTAAAAATCCCTAGTTTACAGTCATTAATATCATTTTAATTATGTAATATTCAACATCTGATACTTCTAGGAATTTGAATTATTTTTATCCGTGAGATAATGTTAATTTTAATGCAAGTAATTGTTAAATATTTACATTAAAATAAGTGATTTAATTAGTACGACTCAATAATTCCCATTTGTCATGTGAGTGAAGTGTATTGGAAACAAAACAATTATAAAAAATAAATAGTCATTAATGATTGAATGGATATGTCTTTTCTTCTCATTTAATGTTCCTTCATTTTTTGGGCGATTTCAGGTTTACAGCTGAAACATCTAGCGAGGATTTTATCTTGTTTATTTTAAAGCTCTAACTTGAAGATAAAAACGTCACCCAAGAACTGACGCACTACCGAGTAAATCCCACTGTATCCGTAGTTCCTGAATGTTTGTATTTGAATTTATTACGTCACCTAAACCCTCATTCATACTGGTACGGTTTCGTCTGTCAGGAACCAGGAGAATTTAAAAGGGTCGTGTCAAATCATATTTAAAAGGACAACCAATAGAGGCTTCTTGAACGTTAAATTATAATTTAGGGTTCAAGTAAAAATCTCACTCCTAATTATTCAATTTCACTGTCTAATCCCCTTAAATGTAACATGGACAATAAATAAATCGTTCATATTTTGATTGAATTTAATTAATTATATGTCGCCTACAGTGAAGAAAAAAAATCATCTTCTACTGATGAAATTTACCTTAATTATGAACTTAACCGTACATTTTAGTTTTGACATTTCAATAATGAAAACCGAAAACACTGTGCTCTGTAGATAGTTGACAAACACCCGAACACACACACACACACACACACACTTATTTGGTAGAATCGGGAAAAAACAAAAAACAAAAAAAAACTAAGTTTCGAAGGAAGAGGTAAAAATTCCAAATAATGTTTTTGAATCTACTGAAATTTCTTTCTAGGTTTTTCAAGTACGCAAGAAAGTAAATTCGAAGTTTGTATGTACAATCTATCGTAGGCCTGACTGATTATTTTGAGTTCAATTTAAATGTGAATTTTGTGGGGTAATGCGAAGAGCTGTTCAGTTTTGGGAAAATGTTAAGTTAGTAGTTAAATATTTTATTTAGGTTGTGGTTTTTTATCCCACGTAAATTATAAATAATTCATGAGAGGGAACAGAATAAAAAAATCTATCCGTCCTCGCCAGGAATCGATAGGAATTCGATTCCTGGCGAGGACGGATAGATTTTTTTATTCTGTTCCCTCTCATGAATTAGTTAAGTTAGTAGATATTATTTTTTCTGCTTCAACATCGAGTAGATCACATTTCTACAAAAATAAAATTAGCTGTTAAATTTATGGCTACCATATTGCAATTTTTTGTTTTGTTTTAACTGCCTTAAATGTAGAGATAAAAGAAGATATATTTTGAAATGAAGCAGATAGAAGCAATATTTCAATATAATTCTTCGAAATTCGGTTATTTTGAATTGAAAATTATTTGTTCATCATTCATAAAAAATTTTTTATAGTTCTGCTCTAATACTGGTTCATTAATGAGTTAAATTTGTTGCTATTTAGTTAGTTGAAATGTTTGTAATAAGAACATTAGAGATATAAAAAATTAGTCTAAAAAAAACCCCAGGTTCACGTATGATTCGATCTTTATGAACTCAAATAAATCCAGAAATGTAGATTATAGTCAAGTCACCTACTGCTTGACTTTGGCAATAATAATAAAAATAATTCCCTAATTATTTTGGTGTAGCCACTTCGTATTTTAGCTGAAATTATTACCATGGATAAGTGCATTTATCCCCATATGGCCACAAAATGAAAAATGTCAATTTTTTAAGAATTCTCTCCATATCCATGTGAATTTATGTAACTGTTTTGATTAGGGTTAGAATCATCAATCAAGAATGCTTCTCTGTGGGCGGCATTTCTTATTCATGAGATTCTGATTAAAAGCAGCGGCTTGGAATTAATATGTCACTCATTAAGTGTGAGAACTGATATTCAGGGGAAAGTATCTCTATATGAATCAAATCTCCACATACTTTGGAGCCAACATAACACTTTCATTCTAAAGACGCCTAAATTTTTCTAGGTTACACCATTGAGGTAGTCAATTGGAATAATCATTATGAAGTTGAATGAAATCCTATTTGTTAAAGATGATAAAAAATAAATTGTAAAATATTAACAGTGATAATATTTATGAATATTTCTTTCTGGCTTGACCCTGTCGAAAAGTTACTTTTAACTTTTTCGAGCTTTCTTACATCATGTGAGGCTTGTTCAGAGCTGAATTTATGTATGAGCCTCGTGTATTTAGCCGTGAAGAAGTCATCAAATGATGTCCAAAAGCTCGGCGAACTTTTCGACATGGTCAAGCCTGGAAGAGGAATTTATGAATATTTTTTGAAGACAGTGGAAGACTTCGTGAACAACAGTTTTTGTTTTATCCGTGCAAGTATGATTCTTTTCTTACTTCACCAAACTGCCGCACTCCAGAAGATAAACTTCTTTAAACATATATGATTTTTTTTTTCCTAATAATTTGATTTATTGGTGACTCGATTGCTATTTCTTGGTAGCTGCAGTCACCCAAAATGTCCACATCCTCCTCCTCCGCACTCCAGGCATTCACTGGAGGCACATGTACTCTTCTTTCTGCTTACTGTTTCTTATGTAAAAGGATTTTTTTAAAATTAACGTAAACTATTTTTAAACTTCGGGAGGCTTGAAAGTGCTGTTAAAAATGAAATAATAATAATGACAGTTGTTAACAGTTTGCAAAAAGATCAAATTCTAAATTTTGTTTCTATATTTTTTAATATGTGGAAGCTAAAACGCTTAGACACAAGTGCACGCGCGCGCGCGCACACACACACACACTCATAGTTCATTATGCATTTATACTAAAATCAAAGGGTCTTGTTTAGATTAGGCCCGCCAGTTATTTTATATTGACATTTTATACAGAAATAAAATCACATGTTTAAATATTATTTAATTTAGTATTGTTTGTGTAATTGCGGTTATAAAAGTATTACAAAATGAATGTTTTTGATGTTTACGATTTATGCAAAGAAGAACAACGAGCCAGGATTTTTTTTGAAGAAAGAGGAATTCTACCTAAGGAAAGACATTGTAAAAAAGCCCACATTATGAAATTTTACGAAGAAAGGAAAAAATATAGGTGCAACAAAAGGGAATGCCGGTATGAATGTGGCATGTATACGGGTACATGGCTATGTGGCAGCAGGTTACCGTTAAGTAAAGCCCTTTTATTCATTTACTCATGGGCACAGGAGTATACAACGTTTAAATTTTGTTCAAAAGAGCTCAATATGAGCTCTGCTACAATTGTTGATTGGAAAAATTATCTGCGGGAGGTGTGCGCAGCTAGTTTGCTGAAAAACCCAATGGTTATTGGAGGGAAAGGACTGACAGTTGAGATTGACGAGTCCTGTTTTTCTCGTCGAAAGTATAATGTAGGACGAACCTATCCACAGCAATGGGTGTTTGGCGGGATCTTTCGTGAGACAAAAGAGTGTTTTTTGTACACAGTGCCCGATAGGACAAGAGAAACCTTGGAGGAGTGCATAAAAACATCAATTAGACCGGGTTCCATTATAATGTCTGACATGTGGAAGTCATATAGTGGGATAGAATAAATAATTGGAAAGGATTACAGGCATTTTATTGTAAATCACTCCAAACATTTCGTGGACCAAGAGACCGGTGCTCACACTCAAAGAGTTGAGTCTATGTGGGCCAAACCCAAAAGGAGAAACAAAAAGGAATGTGGGACACATCGCTCTATGGTAGACTCCTATTTATGTGAGTATATGTGAAAGCAGAGAAGCTCAAATGAAGACGTTTTTGATATAATCCTTAAGGACATAGTAGAATTTTGGCCTCCAGAGGTACGTGGAGGAACTGATTAAAAGTATGATAATGTTTTTGGTTATGTGTAAAACGTTTTTATTAAATAAATCATATGTTTTTTAATTTATCAATAAGTAACTGTTACTAGATAAAATAACTGGCGGGCCTAATCTAAACTAACCTAAAAAAAAATGTTAAAATAAAATTCTGTCTTGCGTATCCTTCGAATCCAAGCAAATTTAGTGATTCGTTAAAGAGGTCTTAAGTGAGGGGAAATAACGAATTTGATCCTAAGAACGAGAGGGGGGATGATCCTAGATAGAAAGACCATGATGCCTAGGGAGGAAGAGGGGTAAAGCACTCAGCCATCTTAGTTATACGTATAAAACACTAGAAAATTAAATGTTACACCTTTCACGTTCGATATTCGTTTTCGTACCTCAAATAAGAAAGAAGATTTATAGATTTTTTGTTCCTTCTCTGAGCGCCCCCCCCCCCTCCTCATGTCTACTTTTATCCGATTTTAGCCATTGACTGACTCAAAGGTTTATAACTGAAACCCAAAAAACCGAAATGTCTTTATTTTTTAACTAATTTCCCATGGGGAAAGCAATCTTATTCACGTTGGTACCATGACGTATTTTAGTAAAATGTCAACGGATCTTCCGATTCTACGTTGGAGAGCTAAAAATTACATATATTGGATATTTTTTTTTATTTATATATTTCGAGTTGTCGTATATATTTTTCTGTACCATTCTATCGTCTTCAATTTTTTATATTCGGCATTTAAGCTTAATTTTGAAAACCGTTGTATGACGCTCATTAATGCGTGAAATTGGAGTGTGGGAGAGACCAAAATTTAAAATCTTTATATCTCAATCTTCTTCTTGGTCAGTCTAGCTGGCAAACTGTAGTACACTTGCCTTCTGTCATTGTTCTCTGCAGTTTTTAAATTGAATTTCGTCATTTGCTCTCATTTATATCCATAAATCGTTCCTGTGTGGCGATTTTTTTTTTTTTTTTTTTTTTTTTTTTTTTTTTTTTTTTTTTTTTTTTTTTTTT
>KZ807272.1:478279-496471 GCA_000696205.2 Oncopeltus fasciatus | reverse complement strand
TATATATATATATATATATATATATATATATATATATATATATATATAGTGATCAATAACAGGTGGGATAGAGAGTGCAGTGCACCCACAGAAAGGAAAAATCACAAGGAGTAAAACATAAAATGGACTTCTCAGGACTCCTCACATACGAAGAGCGAGAGATCCCCAAAAATTTTACTCCTTGTGATTTTTCTTTTTGTGTGTGCACTGCACTCTCTATCCCACCTGTTCTTGATTACTAAATATCGCAGCCGCGAGCGTTTCATTTTCTAAACTCAAATAAATCCAGAAATGTAGATTATAGTCAAGTCACCTACTGCTTGACTTTGGCAATAATAATAAAAATAATTCCCTAATTATTTTGGTGTAGCCACTTCGTATTTTAGCTGAAATTATTACCATGGATAAGTGCATTTATCCCCATATGGCCACAAAATGAAAAATGTCAATTTTTTAAGAATTCTCTCCATATCCATGTGAATTTATGTNTCGTATTATTATGCCCCTATAGTTAGTCATTAAATAACAAAAAAGGAAACACCATTTATTTTAATAATTTCAGTTAGAATTAATTTATTTCCATGTTTCACCTTTTACCTTCTTGTTAAAAAAAGTACAAAGTGGTTGTATAAATGAACTATATTTATAGCATCCCAACCCTATGGTAGGGTCAGTGAGATATGAATTTATTTATGCAAATATCGTCTTACCAAAGTAAATTGCTTTCTGAACCTGAATAGATTCCTTACGGTAACTCAGCTAAAGGTATACTTTTTATAAATAATATCACCTGAAAGTGTAGTTCAATGTCAGTACCTCGTTAGAGTCGTACTTGTCTTACGAAACTTGACAAGTGTAAATCCAATTGACCTCTATTTAGCTATGTGGAGATAACATTGTTTTCTGACAATGTCGTTCTCAAGAGCTATAAATCTTATATAAAAGGCTGATTTGAAGAAAGATAATATCGTTAAAGATAGCATCAGAGATTTTTTCTGTAAATTATAAATTATTTAACAGCTATTCATTTTCTAATTTTGGGGAAAAAATGTCCAAAAATGTAATTATTCTGTTTTATTTATTTATTTATTTTATTTATTTTTTTTTTTTTACTAAGTGTTAGCTTCCACTTCAATTATCTAAGGTCATTGTGGGAGGTACTATCTACAGGTTGCCATCCCATTCTAAACATCCATAGCTCAAGACAAGCTTTTATTTATAAATAAATGCCTGCTCTGGGTGGGATTCGTACACGGGACGTCAGGATTGCGAGATCCAAACGAACCCCCTGAGCTACCCAGGGGGTATCTTTTATCTCTTAATCTTTTATGAATTATAATTACGCATTAATGTCACAAAAAATTTCTACTAAACTCGTCATTTTTCATTAATGACGGGCTGTAGAATAAGTGTAAATGATTGGTTTAAATTACTGGCTGGAAAGCAGATTTAAGGGCGGGTAAAGTGCTGTGCTTCTTTTCATAAGTCGGCTGTCAGTCCGTATTGATTGAATACTTCCTGAGGCTTTCGAACACCTGTTGGACATGCGTAGGCCGGCCGGTTATGTGAGCCAGACGAGAGCAACCCCTTCGAGCAGCCTTGGGGCACGTGCCTCGAAGTTGGGTAACGCGCCTCTCGGTACGTGTCGCAACTTTGAGGAGTACACGTTCACTGAGCACCATTGCCGGTCCTGGCGTAATACATCTTTGTCACCTGGCTCCTAACACTCCCCCTCGAGGAATGTCTCTCCTGCCAGAAAGATTTAAAGAATAATAACAATTAAGAATAACAACCTGGAATATTCATTAGAAATTTCTTGTGCTGCCGCGTCCGCAATTTCTGAAAATTTGACTTGCCTTTAAATTAATGTAATTATTGAATGCACTTCATATTTTTCCAATAAAGGAGGCGAGTGAATATAACTACCTTGCGACAAAATTAGGCCGCGAATCTGTGTGTGCCGATGTTTGACTAACATGTTAAATGCTGACTGAAGGTTTGGGTTTTCAAAAAAAAAAAACATTGCCAGATGAGGCTGGTAGCTGAAGATGTGTAAGAATACATTTATCGGATCTCTTCTGGCACGGGCAGCCAAAAAAACCGATACAGTGATACTTGTTCATAAGTTCAAAAAATATAACATTCATTCTTCCACGAAGTCAAGATGACCACCAATAAATAAGCTTGTTTAGAAATGTCTTTCAGGTGGTTTCCGAAGGACCTCTCTCCTTTAAGAAGTGGGGAATCAATATTTGATGACAGTTGCAAAACTGGAACGGGTCTGTTACAGTGGCAGTCAGAGTCAGACTTCGGTTAGCTACTTATAAGTAGCATAAGATTCGATATATCTGAGCACCCATCTCCTTTATCGAAATTGGGAGTTAACTAAACATATTTACCAAACCTTACTAAACAGGTACTGCGTTCATTCCGCTTCAGTTAAGTTACGAAAACCCAAAGTAATTATTACATTGAGTATGATTTAAGAATGTAAAGGTTTTACTTTACCTTTTAAAAGTACTAGGATAATGAAACTTTAAAAATTATTTACTAGTAATTATTATGAATCCCAAAATTATTTATTCTCTCACAAGTCACTAAGTGCAAAGGTAAAATCTGTACGCTTACTACTGTGGCTCTTTGCTGTAACTACTGAGGAGATTACGGAGCCAGTGTTTATTGAATACCAGTTATAAAAGCATGATTACTTACTGTTCTAGTTGCACGGACATGAATACAAATATCTCGCTTACTTTAACTCCAGCTATACCATCGTTTTTTGTATCACTATATCATATCGCGGGATTTTAGCTTTTTCTCAAAGAGGTAGGACATATTTGGAGGGCCCTTTGATATGAGTTTGTCAAGAGTGGTGTTGAATCTGGTGACTCGATTAGGAACTGTAGAAAAAAAAACCAGCCCAGTCATGGAAACAGACAATATATAAAGCCTATTGTTGCGGTGAACCATTAACTGATGAACATACAGATCGCCTTCACTAAGAATGAACCTTGCTACGTTCGAATCTACGAGTACGAATGCCCAGTCGACGACCATCGTCTTGATCCCAAATCATGATCGATTAGGATCTTTCAATACGCCTTTATTGGTGTATTACTCGTAATTCATAAGTCACACTTACTAGACTTTGATTTCGTATGAAATTAATCCGTGACTGAAGAACTCTTTTCACGTTTTGTAAAATTATTACTAACAAAATAAATAGAACTTTACTTTAGGAAGGCAAACGATAGAATACTTTATGTGCATGTGTAAAGTAATAATAAATATGTACAAAATAAACTCTCCGTATCTAGTAACTGGGATTACTTTATTCCACACGTTTCTTGCCTCTCATAAACAGGCGTTGTAGACATTGGGCGGAGATGGTTGCTGCGTTATCCATCTTTCGCTGGAGTTTAAAGAATTCATGGGTCACTGAGATATAAATTGTTTTTTTCCTTCTAGCGTCTAGTGCAAAGATCTGCCTTGAGAAAGAGTTCTCCTCTATTGTTGGTCACTCTTATTTCGTCCTCTGTTCTGTTGTAATCGGGGTTCGGTAACCTTTGCACGGAGCAGCCTAAACTCAACGCTATGCTGGTCTAAGGCTGAAGGAGATGCGGGCTTTGGAATGGCATTGTGATGGTTAGTCGGCTAAGAACCAGTGCGAGTATTTAGAAGAGCGTCTATTGGTGCAATCCTGTCTGCTTCTCGATGTCTTTCTGGACGGGGGTATAAGGATTGCTTGCATTCTTTGATCTCTTCAATACGTTCCGGATTGCTGTAACTTTTTGCGCATATGTTGTGATCCTAGTTGTTTCGTCTAAGGGCTTCCTTATTCTATGACTTTCTGAGAGGCCGAGCTTTCAATCTCATCTTGTGGTTCTCAGCATCCAGGTACTTTTAGGCCTAAGAGGTGACTAGAAGTAGAGACAGAGTCGAGCAGAAGGCCCTGTGAAAGTATGCAACCTGTCCCTGGATGCCTTTTTAAGAAAATACAATTCTGCATCTTCATTTTGTTGAGGGGTTCGCTGCATCAGTTGAGGTGAGTGTGATTTCGGCAGTCCCAATGTTGTACTCCGAAGAATTGTCACCGTTTTATAGATGGGTGATGAAACTAATAAAATGTCTCTTAAATTAATAAGGAAAAAAAAAACTACTTTTAAGTAATTATTGTCTATGACATCACAGACTCTTTAGGTTCGATGACGCCTGACCTATATGCAGACACTTAGGCTTGACCGAGTTAATATGACCGAAGAGGTTACGGTGCCAGTATTTATTAAATAGAACTTATAAGCTAGTCCGTCCACTTACCATAGCTACAGCGACGTGTTTGCTATTAAGTAAATATATGTTAGACATTTTAGATTCACGGAGAAAAATTTCATTCATAATTTCACGCATAAAAGTAATTTAAAAAAAAAAAAGTCTTGCTCCTTTCTACATAGGCTGCACTACCATTTTTCGATCTTTTTTTATCTCGCAGGAATTTTCCATCTAGTAGGGGTTTTTACAAAGCGGTGGGGACACAGTTGATTGAATTTGTTGTTCTAAGTATGTTGAATTTGCTACTATTTTGTGTGAAGTTGGCATAATATGACGGGTTTGATGGAGACTTTTATCTGATTTAAGGATTAGTCCACGCGCTTGCGCAAATTGTTACAAAAACTGACAATTTCGAATTTAAATTTTTGTTCATTCCAACGGCAATGAACTTCGCCCTCCCAATTTAAAGGTTCCTTTTCTCATTAAAACATTTTTTTAAGCTTAACCAAAAACTAAAATTAATCAGAGAGTTTATTAATCAGGAAAATTTAATTAATTTCTTATATAATCTTAGATGTTGAGGACATCGTATTTCTCGCAGAACTGTTTTTAAAAGTAAGAGGAATTTAATATATTCTTCTTTTTATTTATTTTTTTTATTTTATGTCATTTAGCCTTATCTATTTTCTTACAAAGAGTTTTCTCTGTTCCTGATTCTTATTTCACTTTTCACAGTTTGTTTACCATCTTTATTTATCATGTTTCTTATGAAAATGTCATTGCGAATTTTAATATTATTTATAATGTATGTAAAGTTTTTTCCGGGTTGGACCGTGTAAAGTTTTTGATGGTTGCTGAGCTATGATGGCTTCTCAGAGGGTCTCATTCTCTATTCAGCCCTGAAGAAGCCATCACAGGATGTGCGAAAGCTCGGCAACCATTTAAAACTTTACATACATCTGATGACTGTGGAAGCCTACGTGAACATTATTTATAATGTAAAATAATTATATGACATACAATAACACCTATCCTTCATTTTTGTTCTCTTAGAGGATCGGTTTTTGGAACCTTTCTCTTATTCTTATTCTACCTGCTAGACATTATGATTGTTATTGAAATTTATTTATTTGTTTTTCTTCTAATTTCGATTTCACTTGTATACCTCTTTAAAGGATGAACCATGATGAACAATGAACGGTGAATGATGAACGGTTGAATGAATGGTGTGATGAACGGTGAAGAGGTAAGACGGTTGGATGAACGGTGAACTGTAGTTTATGGGAACGGTATTCTAGTGAAATGTGACTCCTCCTGTTGACGTCCTGAGAAGAGGTAAAGGGATTTCCCCACGTGAGAAAGTTGTTTATCAAAACTACGCCATACGCTTACAAGAAAAGAGGAAAACTTTCATTCATCTAAGAAAACCACATTTTAACCCCATTTTTCTTTACTATTTTTATTTTTATTTTTCGTAAATATCATTTTTTTAATTGTAAAGCACAATTTCATTCATGAAGGAGCCCTGGAAAATAACATTTCCCATCTGTTGATTTCAGTATTTCATTATTATGACGATTCAGATTTAATTTTGAGCTGAGTTTTGAAACGTACAAAAATATTCAATAATGGCCTCTAAAAATTGATTGTATGAATTCACTGAAAAATCAGCAATTATGTTTTTGTACTAAGTTTATGTTGACCCGTCTCTCGTTCTAACACAATTTTTCTGCAATTCCTTTTTTTATAGGAATTTATATTAATTTAACAATATTTTAGATTCGCCGGACTTAGCTCCAGGTATCCGTTTCAGTATTGGAAATAAAAGCTTGCCCAATATCATAGTTTTTAGAATGAGGCGGTTATCTTTAGATAGCTCTCCTTCTCGCATGACTGAAGGAATTTTAAATACTCTAAATGGTTATTATAACTACCAATGAATATAGAACTATCTTACATTCTATTATCCGTCTTTATTGGTTTCTGCAAACCATCTTCTGTTGGCGAGCGCTTTCGGACATTGTCCATCCTCGTGGCCGAATACTTGTGTTCACTGTCACTGTCTGTATTCAACTGCCAAGTTGGTATTGGTAGCTCTGATCAACTGCAGTTGAATACAGACAGTGTCAGTGAACACATGTATTCGGCCACGAGGATGGATAATGTCCGAAAGCGCTCGCCAACAGAAGATTGTTTGCAGAAACCAATGAAGACGGATAATAGAAGGTATGATAATTTCAAAGACGGTTAAAAACAACAAACAATATTTTGTGATATTCAATATATTAAGTTAATATTTGATGTTCCGTCTAAGCAAAATTTATTTATCTGTTCAAATGGAGAGTTTTCACCGTGGAGATTGTTAGTTGAGAATTTGTTGGGGTTCGTTTAAAGTTGTTAGCCTTGTCAGGATTTAATAATCCAGAATGCAATTTAAACAAAGAAAGGTGTTGAAGGTCGAATCTATCATGTGTGTATGGAATTGCAGGTGCTATTACTTCATTAGGTTCTGTTGCCTTCATTATTGATGTTGCAACACATTCGCTTCGAGTAGGCTTTTGGACTTGGAGTGCGAGGCATTTTCATTTTAAATGGCCTGGTTTTACAACTAAATTCTGTCGATGTATTGATAGTTCAAAATGGTTTGGACGGAGAGTCAGTCCACTGGGGGCCATTGCAGTGGAGTGCTTTGAGAGGAAGTCGCGATGCCATCGGTCCTCCTGCCCTAACCTAGGCCAAGGGCGCCTCCGCTGTATGAATGGAGCGGCGGAGTGGGGGGTTCTGTCTGCACGAGTGCCAGGCTTCAGTCAGTATCTGGTCTCTGTGCTGCCCAGGTCTGTCTTTGTGCGCAGCTGCATCTGGACGTCATGCTGCTCAAAGGCGATACGGATGAGCTCACAGACAAGGCTCTTGTAAGACAAGTACCTTCAAACGAGTGAGTATTCTTATCTTATCAGTGTCGATGGTTTTGGCGGGAGTAGACCGTTTTTTTATTTTTTTCATTTAACATCTTATCTTTAAACTTACCGTTGTCACTGCTAGTGAGTGTGTTTTCGCTCCTGTGAGTGTGGCCCGAAGATTGACTAATTTAATAATATGAGTGCTTGATGATTTGAAGATGTCAACAAAGGAGTTTTGTAACCGACATATTGAAGTAGTTTCGACGATTTTCAAGGCAACCCTACTCATTACGCAAAGGCAACATATTCTTATGCTTATGCATAATCTAATTTTCCTGTAAACAGATGGGAAGGTTTCATTATGACTTGGTCGGTTTAGGAATATTCTTAAATCATCATAGGATTTATTGAAGATAATTTTTCATTATTTTATTATTAATTCACTTTCCCTTTGGTCAACACATGAAAAATGTCGCCCTTTAGAAGTCACAAGAGCTACATTACTCCAATGACCTCGGATCGCTGTAGAATGATAGTTCACTACCGATTGAAGTTATCTCATTTTATTATGTGTAGAAGCTTTTACTGTTACGAGGGCACCGGGGTCGTGGTAGTAAAATACAGCGTTGTATGAAATATGTCTGTGTTGGTAATGCAAACTCATTTACAGTTCTCGTGTTTCTCTCATAAGTGTTATGTACGATTGAAAAAAAAAAAAAAAATTGAAGTGCATTTGTACATGGCGCTCAGCTGCTGTTCATAGAAAAAATAAATGCTTTAGCGCAGTTTTTTTTTTTTTTTCCTACCGCAGTCCTTGAAAATAAAATAATTTTCATCTATTAATATAATTGTTTATATCTACTAATATTTTTGTAAGCATTTGGAATAATTTATTTTTTACTGTGCCAGCATTTTTGAAGTATTATCTCTGTTGTTATATTATTATCATCTTGTATTTTTGTCATCTAGATTGTCTTTGTACTTATATTTCTTTATTCACTTGTTATATACTTTATGTTAACCGACGAATATTTAAATTTTAAATGTTACTTCCAGTTTTCCAGGCTGCCAGAATAAGCTTCTATAATCTGTACGTATTATTACTCAAGGTGGCTAATATCCTCTTCTTGTCTAACTTATTTATTTCTACTTTCTTGTATTCACGCATAAATAACTGTAGTTCGTGTTCCTAAGTCCCTCGAAATCCCTATTTTCATGCTTTTTAAGTGAATCATTTATAATTCCAATGAAGTGCACTTTAGTTGAAGTAGTTAAATTATCTCACTCATGTATCAGTAAATAAACACCTCATATTATGATTATTTAGTGGTAGTTTTGATGTATCTACTTGATGATTCTAAGTTCATTCATTATGTAGTTACAGATTTTAATGTAAATTTGGATAAACAGGAGAACGTTGATGACGTAACCATTATCCATTTCGTGAACCACTCTTTGTGATCTGCTTTTCCTGTATGTAAAATTATTTTTCTAGGCCCCTCCATATTCCATATTTCTTAACCTTCCTTGTGTATATATAGTGAGTGAAACTCTCAATGAGTTACCAAATCATCAGCATAATGATATCTGTAGACTGGTAAATCATGCGATATAATTATAATGAAGGTCGGAAAAAATTACATGTAGCACAAACTAAATAAATATTTAACTAATATCCTAGACATTCTTCTTTTATCTTGAAGCATAATATGATAGTGGGCAATTTCATCACTTGGTAATTGTCAGTTTACTCTTACTTTCCTCCTTGGTAATGACTGAGGTTAAAAGAATTCAGGGTTTATAAAAAACAAAAAAAAAAAAAACAATTTTACAGTTTTTTTCACTGCAATAATAGTTGTATTTAAAATTTTTATTTCCGTAATCTTCTCCGTAAATATTTTAATGATAATTTTACAGCAGAGCCTGAAGGTGACTAGTCTTACCGCCGTCTTCATAATATTACAATAATCTGCTCCACTAAAAATCTGCTTTTAAAGAAAAATAGGTGAAAAACGAGAGATTATAATGAAAAATTATGATGAATTATGTAATAATTACTTTATCTATTTTCTAGAATAATGGAATAGTAGTAAATTAACTTTATCTTGTTCAATTCATTTAATGATTTATTCGAAGCAGGTGCATTGGATCTTACTTATTTTTCAGTTACATGTGGTGTTGCAATCCAGGATGCATTCATCAATGAATTCATTTTTCCCGGAATTAAATATAATGGACGTCATGTGAATATGTAATTGACTTTCCTTGTTTTCATTACTTAATAGTTTTAATGAATTAGGTCATGGAGGGAAGGGCTATTTACAGGTAGCCACTCAATTATATACACTGATGGATCAAAACAAATATCATTTCTCGATAAAAGTTTGTCCTGTGTGGGATTTGAACCCACAGCACCAGGATTGAGAGGTTGGTCTCTTGTCCCCTTTTCTGTTTATAATCCATCATGGTCTTTCTTCATGCAAATATGACCAATGTCAATGAATGCACAAAACTTTTCGGATAGTAAATTTTTTTCCAGCTCCCAGAAATTTCTTATTATTATTATGAAATACATTAACATTTTGGGCCAGATATGAACCATCTAACTTCAGTCATTTTTTTACTATCATTAAACATAGCCACATTCAAATCTTTAAGAATACAGAATGAGGTTAATTTTTTGAGACTGAGACTAGTACTCAATACATTAGATCCCGAAACAAAAACCGTTATCTATCTGAGCGTTATTGTTCAGAATCAAACCTTCTGGACTTTCGAGATCACTAAAAATTATATATGTATATATATATATTTGCGAATGTACGTTCTTCCGTGATGGTACTTTAAATTGGCGAAAGGCTCTTAAAGCTCTTAATTTGTTTGCTTTAACTACCCTAAATCCATACATGTTCTTAATGGGTACAAATCGAAAAGTTGCTGCCTTTAGGGGTAAGCATCATTCCCTCTTATAAAGACAGGTTAGGTACAAATTATTAGGTATCGCTAGTTATATTGTTAGGTAGTTTTAGGTATATTCTTTGGGTTACAGAATATAAAAAAGTCAAGTTTTTAACTAGAGAACTAACAAAATAAAGTTTTTGGGACATGAAAATGGATAATTTTCTTAAAATATTGCTCTTAAGGTGAAATAAAAAAGTTGAGTGCCTTTTGTATCTGCTTTTTATTATATACAATAAATATATGTAATTGTTTTCATCCGATAATCATTCATGGCAGTAAAAATATATATGAACAATTAATGAGAGGGAATAGAATAAAAAAAATCTATCTGTCCCAGCCAGGAATCGAACCTGGATCCCCTCCTATCCTATAGCAGGGGATCCAGGTTCGATTCCTGGCTGGGACAGTTAGATTTTTTTTATTCTATTNTTTTTATTCTATTCCCTCTCATTAATTGTTTAAAATTTACGTGGGATAAAAAACCACAACCAAATAAAATATTTATAAAAATATATATGAAGTTTCCTCCTGACTTTTCATGTTAGTAGACTGCATGCCGAGATTTATTCAGATTATTGTTATGATCCGTGTCTCCTCTTGGACCAGGCTACTTACAAGATGAATAGGAAGGATCTTGTCTCTTGCTAACTATAAAATTACAGACCTATCTTCTGGGAGCTATTTGTTTAGGTTGCTGCTTTCTCCACAATCAGCCGTCTTCTTTGCATGCCTGAAGATTAATGTCGAATCTCGTAGTAGAATTTCCATATGTGTTTTGCCGTGGGTACCAAATAAGAACTTAATTCCCTTATTGTTGAATTGGTCATATTCTCATCTACTATGTAAATTCGCCTCATTCGAGAGTATTCCCTGAATTTAAGATCTAAGCTCAACAGTATTGTATTTAGTTAAAGAAAACCCCTGTCTATAGTGGTTCTTATTGTTATTCTGAACCTGGACTTCTTTTTTTTTTTTTTTTTTTTTTTTTTTTTTTTAATTGGCTCTTTTTATGTTATAAGTCAGCACCTTTTTATCTCATATTTATTGGTCAGTTCCCTAGAATTCGGGGCGGCACAAATCTACAAAATTTACTTTATGTTTAGAACAATCCAAAGTTAGTTTTTCTAAGAAATATATAATAAATATTTTACAGAACTGTATTCATGTAATTAATGTATTTGTAAATCTCCAAGTATACACCCAGCTTTTCGGTGCTTAGTAGCCTCGTGGATTCCAAGGCTATTGAAAGCTCATTGTTTACCANTTTTTTTTTTTTTTTTTTTTTTTTTTTTTTTTTTTCCCTGAATTTAAGATCTAAGCTCAACAGTATTGTATTTAGTTAAAGAAGGATATGTTTTTCTCTATGGATCATTCAGTTTTTTTTGTTGTTTTTTTAAAATAATAACTCATGAATGAAAAATAATAATAAGTATGCAATATTGAGGTTTGGGCGGATCCACTTAATTTTAAAATATAATATTCAATTTGCAAATCGATGAAGTTTATGGCGGGTTTTGAGGGTTACCAGAATGTGCAATCCTCATTAACTTCCTCATTATTAGTACTAGAAAAAAGTTAATGGGAAATAATAGGTGTAAAATGTAAATTTCTTGCGTTTATGCTGAATGTCACGTTTTTATGAGAAACCAAATACGAAAATTATTACTAAAATTGAGTTGAGTGTCCTCAAGATAGTGCCCAAATGTACGATCCCTGTGGCTTCTATGGTTCTTCTATTCCCTGAGAATGCACCTCAATTATCATCTCTCCTCCATTTTTTTTTTCAACCACTTAGGTTCGTGGAGGGAGGGGCCACCTACAAGTCGTCATCCCATTCTAAACGACCATGGCTCAGCACAAGCTTTTCCTAATAAATAAAAGTACGTCCCGTTCTGGGTGGGTTCGAACCCACAGCCCCAGGATTGCGAGACCCCAACGGATCCCATGAGCTAATCCGGTGCTCCCACTTCCATTTCTATCACACACAATTTCTAAGACGAGCTACCTCTATGCTTAACGTGCGTATCTCCACGGCGAAGGACTAAGGAAGAATGACAGAAAATTAGATGGTGCCCCTGTCAACATCCAGTGACGCACCTCGCTGGACTGATGGCTCGTTATTTAATAAACCCCTTTGTTCTCCGTCACCCCACACTTCCCTCATTTGCCCCATCCGCTGACAACCTTTTTCCCACGCTTTACTGATTGTGCTTTCTAAGCCTTATGATTTAATTCCCTTGCTTAAAAGTATTTAGTGTCAGGCCGAAATATGTTTCGCATTGGAACGTTCTTTAATTTGTGGGGTCTCTTGATCGGAAGGTTTAGGTTTTTTGACAAAGATCTAGATAACTCTGGAGGAAGAAGAGATTCGGTGAAACTGATATAGTTACTGATTTAGTTATAACTGCTGGCTTTATGAAGACCATTTCGTCCAGTCTAAATGAAGACTCCTCCATATAAACGGTATAGAACACAGGGAAGATGTTTTATTTATTAGGAGCATGTAGCATATAATCTTATTATTCTCAAATAATCTTGGAGATAGTGAGATTAACAGACTGGTGAAAATAAATTTGAATTTTATACGTGAATATCAACAAGTTTTTATGCAGTTACATGCATTTGGTAGTTAATTTCTTGACAGATACTGCTTCTAAAGTCTAGTATCTTGTATAGTTATCTCCCTGTACACTTTAGTAGTGTGACTGTATTGCTCAACATTGGAATAGGTATTAAGCTTGTGACGAGTACCAAAGTTACTAATTAATGAATTTACTCTTCTTAGACTATGATTCGAACGTGGAAAATAAAATAAAAAATGAAGAAAGGATTATCAGGAATTCGGTCTTTATAGTTGAAGAATTTGTTCAGCTACTAAGACCGAATTTCTGACAATCTTCACTTCATAAAACTTGACTATCAACAAATTTACCTCCAAATTTAAAATTAAAAATGAAATATTTTATGAAAAATGCTGTTTTATCTTATTCTTGTCACGCCCTATTAGTTGTTTCAATGACAGTAAATCAACCAGCCCTCCTAAAAAGTCTAGAGCATGAACAAAAACAGACAGAAAATACATTTTCTCTAAGAAAGAGTTACTTTCCTGCTTTGCTCATGCAATTAACTGCTTTTTCACTTATTCTCGGGGAAAATGAAGGCACTGAGACGAAATTGGGGTCTCGATATCATCTTTGGCACATATCAAGACCGAATCCTAATAATAATAACAATGCAGCATCACAAGTGCTTTTGAACTGAAGGGTCGTCGTGCTTTTGTATGGGATTTGTAACTGGATATCATTTCATTCCCGTCAGTTGATTGACAAAAGGTTTTCCTTTTTAGGTACGCCCTATAGTTTCAATTTCTCACTTTTGTATTTTCTACATTTAGTTGTGGGGAGGTCTTCAACCTCAATAGTTTTACATAACGAGCACATAAAACTAGAACAGTTTACATATCCGATAAGGGTATGAGTTAGTTCTTCTCGGAAAGATGGTTATCTCACGCCTTGCCCACTTGGTCAGCTTGTGAACACTAGATTTTCCTTATAGGTTCTCGTTGAAGGATTTAATTAGAGGATTTTTGTTTTTGTCAGTCTATTTATATTATTTTTATTTATTGTTAATGTTATTAAGATACTTAATGTCAGTATCTTTAAGTGTCCTCATCTTTATACTTCTGGAGTTTTACCTTTGCGTTATCCTGAAATCTCGCTGCACTCTTCCCTACCTAAATTTTAGCGGAGTCAACAGTTTGGCAGGACACGGTCATTAGGCCATGAACGTTGAACTAGCATTGTCCTTGAGGAATAATCACAAACGTCTGTGTTAGGACTACAATTGTCGGCAACCCACCACCCACACAGGTGTGTTGGGAACTTAAAAACAAAAATAATTCATATGAACTGTACTGGAAATTTAATTTCCTTGGGTCAAGCTCGTTTACATGAAACCAATAAATATATTCGTTTCATGTAATCGAGCTAAATAATAATGCAAGGTAATTGTTTCTGTTTAATTCTATGTAAAGCAAAAATCAATTTATGTAACTTAATATAAATATTGGCCCTGGATAATAAGAAATATGGGGTAATAATGTATACAACTTCTGGTTCCTCAGACTCTCAGTACTTATATTTACTGCTAATATATTTTCGTGTACAATTAATTTGATTTATTATAAATAAGTTTTACAATTATTAGATGATTTTAGTTGGGGTTTCGTTCAAGGTAGTTGGGGTTCTACCTTGACCGAACCCCAACTAAAATCATCTAATAATATCTACGGTCAAAAAACTCTCCATTTAAGCTTTACAATGTTTCACTCTAATTTTCCAACAAACTTATTTGTGTATTTTATTTGTAAATCCGATGGACTGTCATTATGTTTATTGCCTCCTGTATTTCTAGAGTTAAATAGTTAAATAACTTAAACGCTGTCCAATAGTAGGTAAAATTTATGTGGTCTCTGTTACATCGACTATAAAGCTTATAAAATAAATTGTACAAAAAATTCTAATGTATAAAACTATTTCCATTAATTAGCTGAAAATTATAATTTTTTGTCGGTAGGCATTATGCCACCCAATTTTAAGATTGGTTTTGTAATGAACAAATTTATGCAGCAAACTAATTTATTTTCTTTAATCAAAGTACTGCAATATCAAAATAAAAAACTTGCAAGAGGACAACTATTTGATAATGAATGTTTCCTTTCGTCTTACAATTATTCGAATATTCAAGGTTCATTATCTAATATGATATCTTTACCGTGACCATACATTGATTAGATTAATTTACTATTAATATTGTCTAGACAAGTTCAGGATCATGGTACTAATTCGGATACTCAATCACTGGAATTCTGAGTAAGTAATTTTACACACTCTTTTTTTTTCCTGCAGTTTCTCGTGCCATTTGGACTGTGGAAGTTTTTTTTACTACAAACTCTTTTAAACTCAAACTTAAATTGCTTGATTGATAAATGGGTGATTTTCGTGGGATTATTAGTTCAAAATAACCCATTATTATAATTACTCATTATTATTCTGTCATACTCTTAAGTGAAAAAATTTAGATGCAACATATGTTAGATATTCTTTATTAATATTAAATAAAGACACAATGTACTATTTTTTTTTTTTTTTACATTTCAAATGATGAAAAAAAATAGATGATTTTTTTTTTCATTTTATCTTTTTAGTTCTAAAAAATGCATCAGAAAAAAGAGTACAGTTAAATAATTTCCACGTGTCCATATGTAATTCGCTTCAAACTGCGCCTGGAAATAAATGGATGAAGGGGTGGGGGAATCAAGTTAAATCTCGAATTTAAATTACAATGTAACTTAAATAAATCTTAAATATATATAACTTTGGCGCGGTTAAACCTATAGAACCTAGTGTCCCTGGATAAGTATATTTTAACCTGCGTTTTTCGTCGAGTATATAATTCATCACTATATATTCTTAAGTATGCATAATTGGCTTTTACTTTCTAAAAATACAACTTCAAGCATTACAAATCAAAACTAGAATTTTAAAATTAGTAAAAATGAATCTAACTGCGGTACTTAAATTTTTTTTTTTTTTTCGCAACCATAGGACTATTCCTGACAGAAATGAAGTTTTAACAAACAATAAATGAAATGAGATAATAATTTATGAATTGTATAATTGGTTTTCATAAGCAAATTTGACTAAAATGTATTTTCAGCGGATTTGAATGTATTTCTTGTACATTTTTTTAAAATTTTTATTATTATACAAAATAAGAAATTTGTAAGTGAAATTTATTTATTTTNTTGTTTTTATTTTTTTTTTTTTTTGAGTGTTAGCCTTCCATTCAACCACTTAGGGTCATGGAGGAAGGGGCTATCTACAGGTTGCCACCCCATTTTAAACACCCATGGCTCAGGACAAGCTTCTATATTATAAATAAAAGATTGACTTGGGCAGGATTTGAACCCGCGGCGTCAGGATTGTGAGACCCGTACGGATCCCCTGAGCTAGCCTGGCGCCCCTAAGTGAAATTATATTTCCATTTTAGTTTAATAATGCATTTTATGATAATTCATTAATTAAATTTTATATGTATAGAGATAAAATTTAATTACTTTCAACCTTTAAGTAATACATAGTATTAAGAGAAACAAATAAAATTTATTAATAGGTTTATTATAAGCAATATAAGAAAATTTTTCCTATTAATGGTTTCATTGTGAAACTGGTTCTGTGTTTTATTGTATATTATTTTAATTCTTTCAAATTAGGTAATTTTTTTCTCGCCTTATGTAGCTGGGTATACTGATAAGAAATGTCTGGTCTATTTTTTTCTTCTTTTTTATCACCATGTTACTCTGCTCTGTCCTAAATCATCAAGTTATAGATAAAAACTGTTCTGATTAATGATTGCTGAAAAGGTGATTTTTCACCGCTAATTATAATTTTTAGGGCACAAGCCAAAACCTGACTAATCACCATCTTGTAAATAGAATGTATACACGTTTGAGATTATTTTCTTTTAAAATGAACTGTTGTAACTATCGGCGTAGGTTAAATACCTTGAAATTTGCTATTCTAGTTGTCTTAGTTTTCCCTAAAAACCCCCTTACGTATTTGTGTCAAATCCAGAAATGAAGCACTTCTATGGCAGTTTTTTTAAAAAACATTTTCTATAAAACTATGAATTACATATATGTGCAATATGTTTTATTTATAAGGGAACGTTTTTTCTTCTGTCACAATTCTATATCTCCCTATTATATTCATATAATATCGAAGGAAGGTTGCTGTAGAGGTTGTGATAGATTTCTTAATAAATTTTTCTAGGTCTTCTCTAATCCTACCCACTGGACACCAAAAATTATGGTGACTAAAATTGTGTATGTGTTGTGTCAGACAATGCTTTCCTGGTCATATTTTTCAATTTCTCTGAATGAAATCCAGTATACAAATCTTAAATGCAAAACGAAGGACCGAGTTCGTTATTGAGCGAAATCTGAACAATATGAATTCTG
Organism: Oncopeltus fasciatus; assembly: GCA_000696205.2. NCBI lineage: Eukaryota > Metazoa > Arthropoda > Insecta > Hemiptera > Lygaeidae > Oncopeltus > Oncopeltus fasciatus. The sequence goes on along the minus strand of KZ807272.1, from coordinate 479,320 downwards.
GCGATTTACCTGAAATGTTAAGATGAATACAATTACGTTTAGGTACATGGTTGGAGGTTCATTAGCCATATTATGCTGGAGAAATTAGTCAGGGTTTCGGCCAGGATCAGAAAAATAAGATACTCGAAAATTATTAGGTTATTATTTTATTATTACTGACGTTTCGACTTAACTTGTACGTCATCATGAGGGCGATAATGATTCATGGAGAGATCTCCGAGAGAGGTTTATGGTCTCATCTCAGAGTGTAGAGCTAAACTGACTTCCCTCATATTAAGGAATAAAATGCTTCTTCTCTGAAGACAATAAAAATTAGTTGTTTAGTTTTAATCTTCCCACTATGGCATTAACTATGACAATTTTTACCAAATTTATATCCCTTTTTTCTTCATTAAGCATGATTATCCTCCATTTTGGAGTGCATTATAGGAACCAGTTAAATTCTTCTCTAAGAAGGATTGCTTTGGCCTTGCAAGTGGCTGCTGCAGCTGTGGGGGACTGCGATGGACCCTATTGATCGTGGGAAGAGAGTCGGTTCTCTAGCCGAGGACGGCTTCTCTGAAGGAGTCCTTTGTCCGCGGCTAACTGGGTTAACGAATCAGTTCATTTGAAACATGCCAGTACTGAATCGTTCTCATGAGCATCTGAGTCGATTAGCCATTACTTCTTAGCATACCTATGCTTGGTACGATAGTGAGATGAAGGATTCCTACCGGCTATTTCTTTTACTTCTCTTCGGCATTTTGCAATTATTCTATAATTACAACAAAAATTGCGGAGCATTATGTAAAATAATAGAGCATTTTTTTTTTGTGTGTGTGTGTGTGTGTGTGTGTGTGTTTAGTAAATAAGAACAGGACGGTGAAAGAGTGTAGTGAACAACCAAAAAGAAAAAAATTACAATGAGTAAAATTCATGGGGAGACTTCTCGTCAGTGTGGAGTGACTCCTGACGAAGGACGAGAAGCTTCCCATTTTAATTTAATTTTTTCTTTCTATGTGTTCACTACACTCTTTCTCTTTTCTTATTTACTATATATAT